>JAWPHD010007881.1:0-122443 GCA_037043455.1 Cyrtodaria siliqua | reverse complement strand
GACTTTTGGTGACATTCTGGCATTTCACTTACTGTAAGTAAACTAGGTTCAGCAAACTACATACTATCCTAAGTAATGATATAAGCAAGAATTTGAATTCATTACCCCTGCGAAAACATGATTAACCATGGTCATCATATATTAAACCATGGTCATCATATATCAAACCATGATTAACCATGGTCAGGCCAAATAAAATTATGTGTGATTACTGTTTCCCAAACTGACACTTCTTATGCCAAATCTAAACTTCTTTTTTTTAATGTTATGTTGTCTTTTCTTCCTTTTTTATATATATAAATTACATTTTCTATCTATTCTCTATCTGTATTTGATGATATCAACACATATTTAAAAAGACAAAATATTAAATAAAATATTTTCCCTACCTACATACTCTATTTAGTTTAACCTGTAGTATGAACCACATATATTATTTTATTTGGCCTCATCATATATCAAACGATCATCTGCTATTTACCATGTTTGGTACATGTAAACTGTGGTCAAAAGCATTCTCAACCAAAGCCAACCACAGTTAACCATGGACATACTTTGGCAGGGATGTAAGTAAGCAGTTGTATTTTTTATTTCAGAGAGTATTTCGATAAGATAAACAAGAGTAGGAAACATACTAAATATGTCATCTAAAGAACTGAAGGTGATAAATACCCCCGCTTCAATTCTAAGTCGAACAAAGGGTCATCTTCTGCAATAAATTAGGCAATCAACACAAGGTCAACAATTGTTATGTGTATATGAAGTTTGGTAATAACACATTCAGAACTGTTTGAGGAATGCAAGTAATAAATCTGTGTTACGCGACGGGACAAAAATAGGTTACATGACGGGACTGGCACAATGCGGAAGGTCGTTATGGAATTGATTCCTATATAGCCCCCACTTCACTTTGTGACAACATGATTCCTATATAGCCCCCACTTCACTTGATGACAACATGATTCCTATATAGCCCCCACTTCGATTTGTGACATGATTCCTATATAGCCCCCACTTCACTTTGTGACAACATGATTCCTATATAGCCCCCACTTCACTTTGTGACAACATGATTCCTATATAGCCCCCACTTCACTGTGACAACATGATTCCTATATAGCCCCCACTTCACTGTGACAACATGATTCCTATATAGCCCCCACTTCACTTGATGACAATATGATTCCTATATAGCCCCCACTTCACTTTGTGACAACATGATTCCTATATAGCCCCCACTTCACTTTGTGACAACATGATTCCTATATAGCCCCCACTTCACTGTGACAACATGATTCCTATATAGCCCCCACTTCACTTTGTGACAACATGATTCCTATATAGCCCCCACTTCACTGTGACAACATGATTCCTTTATAGCCCCCACTTCACTTTGTGACAACATGATTCCTAATTGAATTGAATTGGGGTTTTAAGGCGCACCAACACATGAAAAGGTTATATGGCGCCTAAAAGGCATGAACATGCCAGGCTCATCTTCCATGTACATCGAGATAAAATATGGAAAATGGGCGTAGAACCTTCTCACCCTGAACTGCAGAGTTGCTGCAAATTCTATCGTAGAAACTCAATTTATGCTGGAGCCACGTTATTGTTTTTCTGCCACTGCTCTTTTGATGCGAGTGAGATAGCGACTAAAACAATGCAGGGATCATGATGAAGACCTTTAATGAACATGAACAAAAAATGATAAAATGAACATGAATTTGGGGGGATTCTACCCCTCTGCCTATCCCTACAAAGGGATCTGCAGTGGCCCTATTTTTTGCCAAACGGAGCCCCCGAGAACCACACGGGGCAACATGATTCCTATATAGCCCCCACTTCACTTTGTGAAAACAGGGGTATATAATAAGGAAAGACACTTAATAAACAGATGAAATGGAATAAGAGTATCTAACACAGCAACACAATATAGGTTATATGGCACCAAGATGGATATGAACTTTCTGGGTCCAAGCCTCATTTACATCGAGATACAAACATGAGGCATGGATTCAGAAACTTCCTTACAGCAATACAATATAAGTTATATGGTGCCAAGACAGCTATGAACATCCTCATTTACATCGAGATACAAACATGAGGCATGGGTTCAGAAACTTCCTTACAGTAATACAATATAAGTTACATGGTGCCAAGACAGCCATGAACATCCTCATTTACATCGAGATACAAACATGAGGCATGGATATAGAAACTTCCTTACAGCAATACAATATAAGTTACATGGTGCCAAGACAGCCATGAACATCCTCATTTACATCGAGATACAAATATGAGGCATGGATATAGAAACTTCCTTACAGCAATACAATATAAGTTACATGGTGCCAAGACAGCCATGAACATCCTCATTTACATCGAGATACAAATATGAGGCAAGGATTCAGAAACTTCCTTACAGCAATACAATATAAGTTACATGGTGCCAAGACAGCCATGAACATCCTCATTTACATCGAGATACAAACATGAGGCATGGATATAGAAACTTCCTTACAGCAATACAATATAAGTTACATGGTGCCAAGACAGCTATGAACATCCTCGTTTACATCGAGAATCAAATATGTGGCATGGATTCAGAAACTTCCTTACAGCAATACAATATAAGTTATATGGTGCCAAAGAAAGACAAAAATATCGGACAGGGAAAGCAGCATTCAAGGACGACAGTCAACCACGAAACACAAAAACAAACAGGCAAACAGACAAACGAGAAGGCAAAAGTAATAAAAATGCAAACACAAAAGAGTTGACAATAGGGCTACCGCCTTGGAACGGTCAGTGGCAACAAAGCCCACTGGGGGTTTAAACCGGTTCACACTTACCCTACTGTCATCCTATTAAAACAGGACAGTGTAAATAAAGAAATCCCCGCCATGATCTAATCTCTAACCAACAAGGCAGCATCAATAGGCAATATAAGTAAAACACAAATATGCTCGTGTAAATATAATACAAAACAAGAGGTCAATGACCTTGAAGCTCTACTGATTGATTTTGATTTCAGGAAGTAGTCGCTACAGACTTGTTTTTTCAAAAATTATTTTAGTATGGCGGCCATCTTGAATTTCCGGCGGACCTGAAATTTTGCTAGGATCAATTTTGCTACATCAAGAGCAACATTCCTGTGAAGTTTCATGAAAATCCGTCGAGTAGTTTCAGAGGAGAAGTCGCTACAAGTTTTCATTATATAACTCTATGTAAACAAAGATGGCCACTGGCAGCCATGTTTAACGTCGAATCAAAATAATGTTTGACTCTGATAACCACCATGTCATGCTGATCATTTTACAAAAAGTCCCATATCAATATCACTTATAGTTTTTAAGACTTAGTCGCTACAAACTTATTTTTTAAAAATCTATTTTTAGCTGTGGCGGCCATCTTGAATTTCTGGCCGATCTGAAATTTTGCTAAGATCAATTAGACATTAAGAGCAACATTCCTGTAAAGTTTCATGAAAATCCGCCAAGAAGTTTCAAAGGAGTAGTCGCTACAAGTTTTTACTATATAACTCTATGTAAACAAAGATGGCCGCTGGCAGCAATGTTTAACGTTGAATCAAAACAATTTTTGACAAGGACCAACATCATGTCATGCTGATCATTTTAGAAAAAGTCCCATATCAATATCACTTATAGTTTTCAAGAAGAAGTCGCTACAAACTTGTATTTTGAAAATTTATTTTTAGCCGTGGCGGCCATCTTGAATTTCCGGCCGACCTGAAATTTTGCTAGGATCAATAAGACATCAAAAGCAACATTCCTGTGAAGTTTCATAAATATCCGTCAAGTAGTTTCAGAGGAGTAGTCGCTACAAGTTTTCATTATATAACTCTATGTAAACAAAGATGGCCACTGGCAGCCATGTTTAACGTCGAATCAAAACGATTTTCGACAAGGACCAACTTCATCACATGCTGATCATTTTAGAAAAAGTCCCATATCAATATCACTTATAGTTTTCATGAAGTAGTCGCTACAAACTTGTTTTTTAAAAACCTATTTTTAGCCGTGGCGGCCATCTTGGATTTCACATCAACATGATTTTTTGCTAGGATCAACTAGACTTCATGGGCAACATTTCTGTAAAGTTTCATGAAAATCCATTCAGTAGTTTCAGAGTAGTAGTCGCAACAAAAAAAGTTTACGGACAGACGGACAGACGGACGACTGACGCCGCACCACGGCATAAGCTCTGCTGATCTCTGTAGCCTAGAAAGCCACAATGAAGGTACTCAATGACTTGGCAGAAGCCAGAGCATCAAGAGAATAAACCATTAATGGACCGACAAGGAAGATCATAGACAAACATCGAACGCTACCATCCCATTGGGCTTTAGGTAGGCGTCATCGTAGGGTCCATAGCCCGTCCGGTCATCGTACAATTAAAGATGAAAGCGTAGTGGCAAACTGTAAAAGGGTCCACCACCAAGCATGCAGTACGTTGCAAAATGATAGGGTCATAACCTCTTTTGATAAACTTTTTAACAAGTTTAACAAAGATAGTATGAAAGTGATCATGACCAAGAATCTTACAAAGTTTTTAATCACATCACCATAGAAGTCAGGTTGTGATAGTCCTTGTCGAAGAAGAGTCATTCAATTACTTTTATATTTGGAAAGAAGATCAGGGTTACGATAATAAAATTTTGCAAAGGTTTTATGAAGTTTAGGGTAACGTTAACCCTGATTGAGTAGCTTTTTAGTTATACAAAGATTACGAATATTAAAATCCTCAATTCGAGTACAAGCTCTTGAAAAACGAATAAGTTGAGACACATACACCCCATAAGAAGTTGCCCGGGGTACATCCCCATTCAACTGGGGGATAATTAATAATGTCAAAATTAAAATCATCTCTCTTGTCAAAGATTTTGGTAGTTATTTCACCAATTTCAATCGAGAGATCTAAATCAAGAAAAGAAGCGTTATTATCAGATATATTAGCTTTGTTAAGTTCTTTAGGATAAATATTATTAACCATAGTTGGAAAGAAAGGGTTGTCAATGTTCAATATGTCATCCAGATACCAAGAGGTGTCATTAAAGGCTTCAATAACGTATGCCTGGGTATCTGGTGAAAGACTCAACATGAAATCTCTTTCATAGCAAAATAAAAACAAATCTGCGACAGCCATGAACATCCTCATTTACATCGAGATACAAATATGAGGCATGGATATAGAAACTTCCTTACAGCAATACAATTTAAGTTACATGGTGCCAAGACAGCTATGAACATATTCATTTACATCGAGATACAAACATGAGACATGGGTTCAGAAACTTCCTAACAGCAATACAATATAAGTTATATGGTGCCAAGACAGCCATGAACATGCTCATTTACATCGAGATACAAATATGAGGCATGGATTCAGAAACTTCCTTACAGTAATACAATATAAGTTATATGGTGCCAAGACAGCCATGAACATCCTCATTTACATCGAGATACAAATATGAGGCATGGATATAAAAACTTTATAACTGCATGCAGCTCAGAACTGTTTAAACCCTAATACAATGTCAGGTACATCCGGACCGAAAGTGACTGGGTGGGGTATCATGTCATGCTCTAGGACTGGTTGGTAAGGTGTCAGTATAATGTGACTGGGTGGGGTATCATGTCATGTTCTAGGACTGGTTGGTAAGGTGTCAGTATAATGTGACTGGGTGGGGTATCATGTCATGTTCTAGGTCATGTTCTAAGACAGGTTGGTAAGGTGTCAGTATAATGTGACTGGGTGGGGTATCATGTCATGTTCTAGGACTGGTTGGTAAGGTGTCAGTATAATCTGACTGGGTGGGGTATCATGTCATGTTCTAGGACTGGTTGGTAAGGTGTCAGTATAATCTGACTGGGTGGGGTATCATGTCATGTTCTAGAACTGGTTGGTAAGGTGTCAGTATAATGTGACTGGGTGGGGTATCATGTCATGTTCTAGGACTGGTTGGTAAGGTGTCAGTAAAATGTGACTGGGTGGGGTATCATGTCATGTTCTAGGACTGGTTGGTAAGGTGTCAGTATAATGTGACTGGGTAGGGTATCAATGAATGTTATTCCAGTGCAGCAGGGCTATACAGTTAGTTGAGCATTGAGCTACTTATTTTAGGCCCCACTGACAGCTTGACAACCATATAATTATGTCTGTAACTTGTATGAATTCAAAGCTGAACATTTAAGTTAATAGACGAACTGCAGCATTAAATTGGGTTTCATGTCAAGAGATTTAGGACTCTACCCCTCCTAAAATTGCATTAATCTAGAGGAAGATTTCTCATCTATGATAAAGAACTTCATATCAGAATCTTCATGGTAGCTATTGGATAAATGTTGGGAGTAACAATTTACATAATCATATAAAGGTATACTATATACTTGACCAATGAATACCGGTAATGGTGCTGAAAATGAAAACATAATGTTGTTAGCATTGCAAATTTAAGGTATTTATGATGGTGATAGCTGAAAACAGAAACATGAATATATAACTTAAGCCATGCGTTTTCAAGGAATTTTCTTGATTCCAGAGAAATAATTGTTAACATCTCCATTTTTTCCCCCAAGTAGCAAGTAATGTAAGAATGAAACCAAATGTATAAAAGATATTTAAGAACACTGAACACAAATAAGACAAGCAGAAAACCCCATATCCCCCCTCCCCCACCCCACATCCTGTTCAACATGCATCTGCGAATTCATATGTCTCGCCAAACGGGGACTGAATTTAAAGAATTTCTAAGCTGATAAAAAGGCGTTAATATTTGCTAAGATGCAATACAGAATTGTGGAATTTGTGCGTCTGAGTGGCCTTGATACTGAAGACAAAATTATGCAAAATTTGGCAATACTGAAGATATTAGAATATGAAAATCTTTTAAAGTAACTGTCACCACAAAGAGATGTATCCATCATGAAGGCCATTTATTCATCTGCTAGATGTCATTTATCGCTTCGTCAACAACTTAATGGCCATCCAGCCGGCCATTTTGCAACAGAGGCATTGAAAGCGAGACAAAAAATCAAGGTACATGTAATCAAGGAGGATTTCATTTTGTCGATTGTCGAGTTGCGAGTTACACAAATGCGAGTTGCGAGTTACAAGCCTACAATAAGTTATAATCCGAAAATGCGAGTTTCATGTTACAAGCCAAAAAAATGTGAGTTGTGAGTTACAAGACAAAAATGTCAGTTGCGAGTTACAAAATCTTTAACGGTATTTGTTTATAACTGTAAATACATTTTAATGTTTAGAAATATTATGGTGATAAATATATCTTATTAATCTTTAATAAGTCATTTCTTGTATTTACATAACAATTTTAGAATAATCCAAGAACAATTTAGACCCATTACAGAGGGAACTCCTTCAAGGTTTTCGCATATAATAATGCTGGCCAAAAATGATATTCCAATCGGTGGAGATTTATTATATAAACTGGTCTGAGAACTAGCCATCCAAGAAAATATGATTGGAACAGAATCCAGAGACATATATATCTTTACAAAAAAACGAACGAAAGAATATTGATATTGTAGCTGTTAACATAAATGTTCCTGACTTTGTATCTTCATACAGTACTGAGGAACATAATAACAAATCAACAAGATTTGTTTAACACTGAGCCCGATCACAAATTACATATGGAAGAATTAAAGAAGCCACTCCTGCACTTGTGAATGAAGTGTTTTCAATAATGAACAAGAGGCCCAAGAGGGCTTGTGGACGCTCTACTTGCTAATATGGATCTTATAACATCAATGAAGCAAGTGACTATCGTTTTAAAGAGGTAAACAAGAGGCCCAAGAGGGCCTGTGGACGCTCTACTGGCTAATATGGCTCTTATGACATCAATGAAGCGAGTGACTATCGTCTTAAAGAGGCAAAATATAGCATTTTAAACTATATCAAGAGCAATAACTCCGTCATTACTGGTCCGATCTGGCTGGTTTTCCAAGTTGGCCAGTAGAGATAATAAAAAATTCAAAAAAAAATTCAAAAAAAAAACAAGAGGTCAATGACCTTGAAGCGTCAATGACCTTGAAGCTCTACTGATTGATTTTGATTTCAGGAAGTAGTCGCTACAGACTTGTTTTTTGAAAAATTATTTTTAGCCGTGGCGGCCATCTTGAATTTCCGGCCGACCTGAAATTTTGGTAGGATCAATAAGACATCAAGAGCAACATTCCTGTTAAGTTTGATGAAAATCCGTCAAGTAGTTTCAGAGGAGTTGTCGCTACAAGTTTTCATGATATAACTCTATGTAAACAAAGATGGCCGCTGACTGCCATGTTTGACGTCGAATCAAAATAATGTTTGACTCTGATAACCGTCATGTCATGCTGATCATTTTACATAAAGTCCCATATCAATATCACTTATAGTTTCAAGACGTAGTCGCTACAAACTTCTTTTTTAAAAATCTATTTTTAGCTGTGGTGGCCATCTTGAATTTCTTGACGATCTGAAATTTTGCTAGGATCAATTAGACATTAAGAGCAACATTCCTGTAAAGTTTCATGAAAATCTGCCAAGTAGTTTCAAAGGAGTAGTCGCTACAAGTTTTTACTATATAACTGTATGTAAACAAAGATGGCCGCTGGCAGCAATGTTTAACGTTGAATCAAAACAATTTTTGACAAGGACCAACATCATGACATGCTGATCATTTTAGAAAAAGTCCCATATCAATATCACTTATAGTTTTCAAGAAGTAGTCGCTACAAACTGGTATTTTGAAAATTTATTTTTAGCTGTGGCGGCCATCTTGAATTTCCGGCCAACCTGAAATTTTGCTAGGATCAATTAGACATCAAGAGCAACATTCCTGTGAAGTTTCATGAAAATCCGTCAAGTAGTCTCAGAGGAGTAGTCGCTACAAATTTTCATTATATAACTCTATGTAAACAAAGATGGCCACTGGCAGCCATGTTTAACGTCGAATCGAAACAATTTTTGACAAGGACTAACATCATGTCATGCTGATAATTTTAAAAAAAGTCCCATATCAATATCACTTATAGTTTTCAAGATGTAGTCGCTACAAATTTGTATTTTGAAAATCTTTTTTTAGCCATGGCAGCTATCTTGAATTTCCGGCCGAACTGAAATTTTGCTAGGCTCAATTAGACATCAAGAGCAACATTCCTGTGAAGTTTCATGAAAATCCGTCAAGTAGTTTCAGAGGAGTAGTCGCTACAAGTTTTCATCATATAACTCTATGTAAACAAAGATGGCCACTGGCAGCCATGTTTAACGTCGAATCAAAATAATGTTTGACTCTGATAACCATCATGTCATGCTGATCATTTTACAAAAAGTCCCATATCAATATCACTTACAGTTTTCAAGAAGTAGTCGCTACAAACTTCTTTTTTAAAAATCTATTTTTAGCTGTGGCGGCCATCTTGAATTTCTGGCCGAACTGAAATTTTGCTAGGATCAATTAGACATTAAGAGCAACATTCCTGTAAAGTTTCATGAAAATCCGCAAAGTAGTTTCAAAGAAGTAGTCGCTACAAGTTTGTACTATATAACTCTTATGTAAACAAAGATGGCCACTGGCAGCCATGTTTAACGTTGAATCAAAACAATTTTTGACAAGGACCATCTTCATTGTCATGCTGATCATTTTAGAAAAAGTCCCATATCAATATCACTTATAGTCAAAGAGTAGTCGCTACAATCTTGTATTTTGAAAATTTATTTTAGCCGTGGCGGCCATCTTGAATTTCCAGCCGACCTGAAATTTTGCTAGGATCAATAAGACATCAAGAGCAACATTCCTGTAAAGTTTCATGAAAATCCGTCAAGTAGTTTCAGAGGAGTAGTCGCTACAACTTTTCATTATATAACTCTATGTAAAAAAAGATGGCCGCTGGCAGCCATGTTTAACGTCGAATCAAAACGATTTTCGACAAGGACCAACATCATGTCATGCTGATCATTTTAGAAAAAGTCCCATATCAATATCACTTATAGTTTTTCAAGAAATTTGTCGCTAAAAACTTGTTTTTTAAAAACCTATTTTTAGATCTGGCGACCATCTTGGATTTCACATCAACATGAATTTTTGCTAGGATCAACTAGACTTCATGGGCAACATTTCTGTAAAGTTTCATGAAAATCCATTCAGTAGTTTCAGAGGAGTATTCGCTACAAAAAAAAGTTTACGAACAGATGGACGACGGACGCCGCACCACGGCATAAGCTCTGCTGATCTCTGATCAGTAGAGCTAAAAGGGACTCTGTCCATAAGTAAGCAGATATTGAGCATAACCAAATAACTCTCCGACTTTCATTCAGTGAAATGTTTACATGAAAACTTGAGCATAGACCCAAGAAAGTCTGTAATAATACATTCGTGAATTTGAGAAAAAAAGTTTTAATTATTATATGTAAATAATGTGGGACCCACTTTATTTACCTTTTCTGCTGATCACGTGACTTCCATTAGCGCAGTAGGTTTTCTATCTTGTATGTATTGCGCAATATGTATAGCCCGCTTAGCTCAGTCAGGAGCGATGTAGACAATCTTGCGCTCACTATTATTACTTGAGAGTGTAATTTTAGTTTGGGCTGCGAGTTCAAACGCACAAAGCGGCACATCTTTTTTTGCACCGTGATTGAAATCTTGCATTCAAATAGTAAATATTCAATAATATTTAGTGTGTAATGTTTGTGAGCGTAATTAGTGTGTTTTATAAGCTAAAAGTTACGGACATTGTCCCTTTAAAAAAATAAAGAAATATGGCCAGTAAAGCTAACAAGAGGTCAATGACCTTGAAGCTCTACTGATTGATTTTGATTTCAGGAAGTAGTCGCTACAGACTTGTTTTTTGAAAAATTATTTTTAGCCGTGGCGGCCATCTTGAATTTCCGGCCGACCTG
This sequence comes from Cyrtodaria siliqua, assembly GCA_037043455.1. Taxonomy (NCBI): domain Eukaryota; kingdom Metazoa; phylum Mollusca; class Bivalvia; order Adapedonta; family Hiatellidae; genus Cyrtodaria; species Cyrtodaria siliqua. The sequence goes on along the minus strand of JAWPHD010007881.1, from coordinate 111,517 downwards.
AAATTTTGCTAGGATCAATTAGACATCAAGAGCAACATTCCTGTGAAGTTTCATGAAAATCCGTCTAGTAGTTTCACAGGAATAGTCGCTACAAGTTTTCATTATATAACTCTATGTAAACAAAGATGGCCGCTGACAGCCATGTTTAACGTCGAATCAAAATAATGTTTGACTCTGATAACCACCATGTCATGCTGATCATTTTACAAAAAGTCCCATATCAATATCACTTATAGTTTTCAAGCTACAAACTTCTTTTTTAAAAAATCTAATTTTAGCTGTGGCGGCCATCTTGAATTTCTGGCCGATCTGAAATTTTGCTAGGATCAATTAAGCATTAAGAGCAACATTCCTGTGAAGTTTAATGAAAATCTGCCAAGTAGTTTCAAAGGATTAGTCGCTACAAGTTTTTACTATATAACTCTATGTAAACAAAGATGGCCGCTGGCAGCCATGTTTAATGTTGAATCAAAACAATTTTTGACAAGGACCAACATCATGTCATGCTGATCATTTTACAAAAAGTCCAATATCAATATCACTTATAGTTTTCAAGTAGTAGTCGCTACAAACTTGTATTTTGAAAATCTATTTTTAGCCATGGCAGCCATCTTGAATTTCCGGGCGACCTGAAATTTTGCTAGGATCAATTAGACATCAAGAGCAACATTCCTGTGACGTTTCATGAAAATCCGTCATGTAGTTTCAGAGGAGTAGTCGCTACAAGTTTTCATCATATAACTCTATGTAAACAAAGATGGCCACTGGCAGCCATGTTTAACGTCGAATCAAAATAATATTTGACTCTGATAACCATCATGTCATGCTGATCATTTTACAAAAAGTCCCATATCAATATCACATATAGTTTTCAAGACGTAGTCGCTACAAACTTCTTTTTTAAAAATCTATTTTTAGCTGTGGCGGCCATCTTGAATTTCTGGTTGATCTGAAATTTTGCTAGGATCAATTAGACATTAAAAGCAACATTCCTGTAAAGTTTCATGAAAATCTGTCAAGCAGTTTCAAAGGAGTAGTCGCTACAAGTTTTTACTATATAACTGTATGTAAACAAAGATGGCCGCTGGCAGCCATGTTTAACGTTGAATCAAAACGGTTTTTGACAAGGACCAACATCATGTCATGCTGATCATTTTAGAAAAAGTCCCATATCAATATCACTTATAGTTTTCATGAAGAAGTCGCTACAAACTTGTTTTTTAAAAACCTATTTTTAGATCTGGTGGCCATCTTGGATTTCACATCAACATGAATTTTTGCTAGGATCAACTAGACTTCATGGGCAACATTTCTGTGAAGTTTCATGAAAATCCATTCAGTAGTTTCAGAGGAGTAGTCGCTACAAAAAAAAGTTTACTAACAGACAGACGGACGGACGGACTTGGAACGAGTTGTTTTGGCAAAGGAAAGCAACGAGTTCCAAGTAATATTTAGCCATACACATTCAATAACCTTTTTATTGTATACTTTCATATTGCAGTTTTCGATCAATGCTAATTGTATGACTATTACTTTTCATTATATTTGTGTTATTTTTATAGCTTTCGATGGAATTCCTATAATGTCATTCAGTTTCATTTTGTGTGGATGATTATTTTGCCCGAAAACGACATAGACGTCGGATGACGTCATTAAAAACGTCAAGCGATTTTCTAACGTTTGTTTGCCATTCGATAATGTTAAACATAGTGGGTGAGTGACCATTTCAATTATTTTATCAATTGCTGCCACAAAAGGTTGAACAAAAAAACGTCGGTTTTTTTGTTGACACTATAGGTAGGATTCCGTTGAAAGTAGTTCCTTATTTCAATTTTGCGGCTCTTAGCAAGCACGAGAAAAAGTTCCGGTGCAATATCGTAGAATATGGCACACTTAACTCAGTGCAAACTAAACGGGACAATATGAAAGTATACAATAAGACCTATTTATGGGCCGACTTGCCATGATTTTTTAAGGTTACCTTTAATACATCTTTTGTCTTTGTAAGAAAAATAATAAAAATTTAAAATATAATCCAGAAAATATTTTTACATACATGTACCAAATCTAGAACGGTATCCTGAAAAAGGCAAGTTATGCGTAGCACCTGCCATGGTACAAATTTAATTTGATGACTTGAGATATTCAGTAGCCATGCAAGTGAAAATCAATATCTATATGAAAAAAAACTATATATGGGTAATATGCTTTTTTCCAGATACAGTGTCATGCAGAACACAGATACAGTGTCATGCAGAACATTTATCCTGGCTGCGAAGCCTGAGGTTAACTTTGAAGAACAAGATCCCATTAAATTAAAACAGCAGCTAATTAGTTATGCTGAAGCCAGGCAATCTTCAGGAAAGAGGGAGGCCAGTTTAAAGCTCAAAAGGCTCTTGGAAGAGCAGTGTACGGAGAACCGAATCAGTCAGAAATAACCAAAAAAAAGCCAGAAGTGGGAAATGGTAGTCAAATTACAATTAACACTAGACGGCTGTTCCGCCGAAACTTGCAACTCATATCAACAGTTGAAAGAGATGTGCCATGAATCAATAGAGTTTCTAAATATAGCCAAGTTCAATTGCCGGCCAACCTGATTTTTGAACATTGTTTGAAGTTTATACATTTTCTCCTTTGCACACAGAAAATAAATAGAGTTTAATAACCAGTGTTTTTGAGATACGGGAAATATCTCCCGAGGTAGAGAAATGGCCTCGATATAAGAATGAGTGCGGAGCTCAGGAGCCATTTCTCTACAGAGGGAGATATTTTCAGTATCTCAAAAACACTGGTTATTAAACTATATATTACATTATTTAAAATGATATTAATAATATCTCTAATGATTCACGCCTTTTTACACCAGTTTGCACAAGAACGCCAAGACAACGTTACGTCATACAAACAAAACAAGTGGAACCGGAACTCTTCGTTAATTTCCGTAATCGGTATTCCCTAGTGGCGGAATCTGACGACGATGTCCGTAAAACAACCGGAACGTCATTTGGCGTTCCTGGCACTGACGGAAAAGGCAAAGCAATGTTCCGTACTGCGAAATAACTCCCACTGGGAGATATTTTGCAGTAGAGCAAACAAGTAGATATAGCTTTTCTATTCCTAGTATTTCCTATACAAATCAGAGACAAATATGTAATATAATCATAATATATGACTTCAAACCAACAACTTGAAAAATATGCGCAGCAAGGACGGGACTCAAATTAAATAATTTAAATTTAAATACTGATTATGACCCCACCTGATGAAATTTTAATACCAAAAAGTAACCCCACCAACAGCAAATACTGTTGTCATCCCACAAAGCCTTCTTTCCTGGAAAACTACTATTACAATATTATTTTCTTCAAAACGTGGTAGTATCAGTCAGCATATACCATCAGGGCTTCTAAAATCGCCGGTTTATCGGTTCCCAGACCGAAATCTGTTTCTCCGGACCGTTTTTCTTTTCAAAATCTCTGTTTAAATCGGTCCCAGATATTTTATCTATCGGTCGTTAAAAAATCTACAATTGCCCTTCACACTCCTTCTGATATCCTTAAATATGCCTTGCGGCAATATTCTTTAATCCATAACAGGATTGTTTGTTACTCGCTGTGCGAAAGTAGGTAAATTTGGACTAAACCATTACCGATAGTAGGGAGTTTTCCGGAAGAGTCTATAGCCAGTTAGCATGCCTTTGATGTGTGATCAATGAAAGTATATCACGCGTTCTGTCGGTTCACTGAAGCGAGTGTTACCGTCTGTAATTTCTTTGATATACCGTTAGTCGTAAGGTGTTAGCCTGTTTGCTTGTGTCGGTTTGTTTTTTTAAGTAGCCAAAGCTGTGACTGAAATTTGTTTGCGTCATTAAAAAAAATTAAAATACCGAGATGTGTTAATTGTTTGATTTTTTTTTTACAATAACTTTAAGTATAATATTAATGACAAAGTGATCAAACCTGACACCGTTTTTTTTTAAGTCGGACCGAAATTGTTTGCGTTAGTCATAACATTACATTTGGTATTAATTAAGCTAATTGATGAAAAACGATACTCAAATTTATGTAAAATCGTATATAATCCGCTAGTTCGCGCGTGGTAGTCCGCATTTTATACCTACCCGGTTTATTAAACACTTCCGGTTCAATTCCTCAAATGATCAACAATTTTAATATTGAGTGAAAATTATTCATTCAGTAAAGTGAAGACATGACGTCAGTCATTAAAATGTACAAATTGTGATAAAGTAAGTTATAAATAATACAAATATAATACAAACATACATTTTAAATAGTTCTCTATATCAATGACTAAACGGAAAAAATGCATGGTGCAGCTGACATGGTGGGTGGGGTACGGCGATTTTAGTGATTTTTTCAAAATAAGTGCAATTCTTACGGCAGTAAAAAACCTGGACCGATTTGCATTTTAAAATTTAAGAAGCCCTGTATACCATTATGACAGAATCTATCACAAAACACAAAGAGTTACATAACTGGCTCAAGTGGTGGCATGAGAGAAGGACTCGCATATTTCGTGCATATAAACCAGCAGGAGCACCAGCCTCTAACCTTGCAGCAGTCTGACACTCTAAAATGACAAGTGTTGGACGTTGTTATATGTCCCTTTTAGAATCCGCTAGAGAAGATGTTGCAGTGCCATCAGATAGTGCACCGAGCTGTGCCTTTTCAGTTCAGGAGTGTCAAAGGATGGTAGAGGTGTCACCTCAAATCAGAGAAAAACTAAAGAATACAGGGCAGGGATGAAAAGAGCCAAGGCATATGCCAATGAACTGGAAGCGGGAGATATTGATACCGACATGCCCGCCATAATTGTTCCAAAAAAGGAAAACATCGTCCGTTTGAAAAAGTCAAACCTAGATCACATGCAGGCAAAAGACTATCTAACAAAAAAGGCACTTCCACTAACAGTTCTGCTGTATATAACCCCATAATCGGAATCGATAATCATCGTCCTTCTGCCAGTCTGTTAAGTCCAAAGGCCTCACGTGTAACACAACCGTTTCATGTTAAATTATTTAGTACCATCATTAACTTGAAGAGATGTTACGGATGTGGGAACACTTTCAAAGACGAATACAAAAAAGAACCTCATGATATTATTTTAAAACATTTGTGTCACCGGAAGTATATACAGATGAAGGTGGCAACATTCGTTATTCTAAGTAGCTAAAAGCAGCTTATTTTCACCTTAATTTGGACTGTGTAAGACGAGTGACCCCGAGAATGGAACTTAGTGACACAATCATTAATGCAGAAGTAGCCAAAGAATTAAATGAAGGGCACGAAAGAATAATAAGAGTGTTTGGATTTCAAAAAATGAAGTTTTCATCTTGTTCACATGATAGAGGCCACATTTCTTGAGCACTCTTAACCAAACTTGCATAGAATGTATATGACCATAAGATCTCGGACAAGTTCGATAATGGCCAAGATCGGACCAGTAACACCAGAGTTATGACCCCTGAATTAGCAAAAAATGCAGTTTTTCATCTTGTTTACATGATGGAGGCCACAATTCTTGAGCAATCTTAACCAAACTTCCACATTTTTTTTTAAAGTTTTTTTCTTTGAATGTTTTAACTTTTTTTTTCATTATTACTTCTTTTTTTTATATGTTCATTTATTTTTTAATATTATTGGATTTGATGAAGCATTGTTATGATGTCTAGTTGTGCATATTGCGTTTTTTTCTTGTTCGTTTATTTTGACGGAGTTATAAGGTCCCTTGACATTTTTATTTTTACTTTAAATTTCTTGTCGGCGCTACACCTTTTTAAAACCTTGTTGGATGTCGACGAAAATTGGCAGGAAGCATCGGTCTGATGTCTAGTTGTGCAAATCGCTGTATATCAATGAAATCTTGGACAAGTTTGTAAACCAGCTAGGTCTTATTAGTAATGACAGTGTTATGGCCCTTGATTTATTGAAAAATGCTATATTGTATTTTCCTTTGTTAAATCTGCAGCTACTTCATTTTGATCTAATCTTTAATAAATTTTTAAAAAAAAACAATGTTAATATCAATAAAAGCTTAAACAAGTTGCCCGATTCATATCCATCCATATACTCTCCCCACCCCAACCCATTTTTATGAAATCTCATTCATAGAAGAAAGTGGGACAAACTAAACACGAGGGCCAAATGGCCTTAAATCGATTACCTGATGATCTTTGCAATGATGAAAAAATTGTCTTCCCGCAAATGCTGATTGAAGATGTTTTTAAGTCTTTCCTTATGTTAGTCTATGTAAAAACATGCAAAATCTCTTCATACAAACTTTGGACCCAGGGGTTGCAGCCATCTTTGACCCCAGGGACTTCAAATGAGCAAACTTGATAGACAACAGACGGTTAGCGATCATTAATAATAATAAAGAACAAGACAGCAAGAGGACATGTGGATGCTCTACAAGCTAAAATGGCTCTTATATCAAGGGGTTTCATCATTAATTTCCGTTCAATACCTTTTTACAAGTACAAAACACACAAACACCCTGAACTGAAATTTAAACCTACAACTCCATGCTAACAATTTAAAAGAAGATTTTTTAAGTTTTCCCTATATAAGTCTACGTAAAACATATTATACAAACTTTAGAAACATTAACAAAAGAAACAAGAGGTCAATGACCTTGAAGCTCTACTGATTGATTTTGATTTCAGGAAGTAGTCGCTACAAACTGGTTTTTTGAAAATCTATTTTTAGCCGTGGTGGCCATCTTGAATTTCCGGCCGACCTGAAATTTTGCTAGGATCAATTAGACATCAAGAGCAACATTCCTGTGAAGTTTCATGAAAATCCGTCAAGTAGTTTCAGAGGAGTAGTCGCTACAAGTTTTCATCATATAACTCTATGTAAACAAAGATGGCCACTGGCAGCCTTTTTAAAGTCGAATCAAAATAATGTTTGACTCTGATAAGCATCTTGTCATGCTGATCATTTTACAAAAAGTCCCATATCAATATCTCTTGTAGTTTTCAAGATGTAGTCGATACAAACTTCTTTTTTGAAAATCTATTTTTAGCTGTGGCGGCCATCTTAAATTTCTGGCTGACCTGATATTTTGCTAGGATCAATAAGACATTAAGAGCAACATTCCAGTAAAGTTTCATGAAAATCCGCCAAGTAGTTTCAAAGGAGCAGTCGCTACAAGTTTTTACTATATAACTCTATGTAAACAAAGATGGCCGCTGGCAGCCATGTTTAACGTTGAATCAAAATAATGTTCGACTTGAATAACCATCATGTCATGCTGATCATTTTAGAAAAAGTCCCATATCATTATCACTTATAGTTTTCAAGAAGTAGTCGCTACAAACTTGTATTTTGAAAATCTATTTTTAGCCATGGCGGCCATCTTGAATTTCCGGCCGACCTGAAATTTTGCTAGGATCAATTAGACATCAAGAGCAACATTTCTGTGAAGTTTCATGAAAATCCGTCAAGTAGTTTCAGAGGAGTAGTCGCTACAAGTTTTCATTATATAACTATATGTAAACAAAGACGGCCACTGGCAGCCATGTTTAATGTCGAATCAAAATAATGTTTGACTTGGATAACCATCATGTCATGCTGATCATTTTAGAAAAAGTCCCATATCAATATCACTTATAGTTTTCAAGAAGTAGTCGCTACAAACTTATTTCTTAAAAATCTATTTTTAACTGTGGCAGCCATCTTGAATTTCTGGCCGATCTGAAATTTTGCTAGGATCAATTAGACATTAAGAGCAACATTCCTGTAAAGTTTCATGAAAATCCGCCAAGTAGTTTCAGAGGAGTAGTCGCTACAAGTTTTCATTATATAACTCTATGTAAACAAAGATGGCCGCTGGCAGCCATGTTTAACGTTGAATCAAAACGATTTTTGATAAGGACCAACATCATGTCATGCTGATCATTTTAGAAAAAGTCCCATATCAATATCACTTATAGTTTTCAAGAAGTAGTCGCTACAAACTTGTATTTTGAAAATTTATTTTTAGCCGTGGCGGCCATCTTGAATTTCCGGCCGACCTGAAATTTTGCTAGGATCATTTAGACATCAAGAGCAACATTCCTGTGAAGTTTCATGAAAATCCGTCAAGTAGTTTCAGAGGAGTAGTCGCTACAAGTTTTCATTATATAACTCTATGTAAACAAAGATGGCCGCTGGCAACCATGTTTAACGTCAAATCAAAACGATTTTCGACAAGGACCAACATCATGTCATGCTGATCATTTTAGAAAAAGTCCCATATCAATATCACTTATAGTTTTCAAGAAGTAGTCGCTACAAACTTGAATTTTAAAAATCTATTTTTAGCTTTGGCGGCCATCTTGGATTTCACATCAACATGAATTTTTGCTAGGATCAACTAGACTTCATGGGCAACATTTCTGTAAAGTTTTATGAATATCCATCCAGTAGTTTCAGAGGAGTAGTCGCTACAAATAAAAGTTAACGGACAGACGGACGGACAGACGGACGGACGACGGACGACGCACCACGGCATAAGCTCTGCTGATCTCTGATCAGTAGAGCTAAAAACGCATCCAAAGCCCTAGCTTCCAAGTATACAAGAAGTAATTCAAAGATTTTTCTATGTGGCCATCCTGGATGTCACGTTTAACTTATTTTAACAAATTTGAAAAACATTCATCAAATCCATGTGAAGTTTGTTTAATAGTGACCAAGCTGTTTCTGAGAAGACGACTTTTTTGAAAATTTCCCTATGTAAGTCTTTGTAAAACATGTAACCTCTGGGGCGGGGCCAAATGTGACCCCAGGATCAACATTTGAGCAAACATGGTAGAGGCTTATAGCAAATGCCAAATATTAAACCTCTGGCTCTTGCAGTTTCAGACAAGATGGTTTTTCAAGTTTTTCCCTATACAAGTCTACGTAAAATTGTGAACACCGGGGCGGGGCCAAATTTGAACCCAGGGTCACCATTTGAATTAACTCAGAAGAGGACCATAAGCTGATCCTACATGTAATACAAGAGAGCTCTGTGCCTTGTGGTTTCAGAGAAGAAGATTTTTTAAGGTTTTTCCTATATAAGTCTATGAATAACATGCAAAATTTCAATATACAAACTATGGACCCCCAGGGCACTGCCATTTATAGCAAATGCAAAAAAGAATGTTAATATCAATAAAAGAAGATTTTTTAAGTTTTCCCTATATAAGTCTACGTAAAACACATTATACAAACTTTAGAAACATTAACAAAAGAAATAACGCATCCAAAGCCCTAGCTTCCAAGTATACAAGAAGTAATTCAAAGATTTTTCTATGTGGCCATCCTGGATGTCACGCTTAACTTATTTTAACAACATTCATCAAATCCATGTGAAGTGAAATGAAACTTCCTTTGTAGCCTCCTGTGACATGGATGAACTGTTATTAAACTAGATAGACTTCTTTTTTTAGATCACCTCAGCTGTATTTTTAGATCACCTGAGTCGAAGGCTAAAGCTAATCTATTGGGATTACTCTATCAGTCGTTAACTTTTGCTTCAAATAATAACTCGGGCATTCCAGGACGGATTTTCAAATAACTTGGCACAAGTGCTCACCGGCACAAGTGCTCACCACAACAAAATGACATGTCACACATAAAATCCAGGTCTGTGGCTCCAAGGTCAATGTCACACTTAGAGGTCAAAAGGTCACTTCGGGGGCATTTGTCACTTACAGTGACATTTCTTGTTTAACATATTTTTCAGACCAATCTAAAAGAAGATCACCTCAAAAAAAAACTCAGAAAAAAAACAGCTGTTGAGGACCGAAATAAATAAGAGATAGGTAATTCTTACTAGTTTTGTATGCTTCTTGATATATAAACTTTAATAAGCAAACACAAGTAGTTATGTGCAGTTTTGATACCTGCCATTTAAACTTATATTGGTATATAAACATGTGCTCACCAGAACAAGACGATGTTGGGGAAGGGGTTCGGGGCCATTTAGAGAGGGAAAAATTTGACGTGAATTGGAAAAAGGAGGAATTTTGACAATGTTAAAATAAAAAGAAAGATAGTAGTTTTTAGCTCTACTGGCCAAAGGCCAGGCAAGCTTATGGTATCACTCTTCGTACGTCTGTCTGTCTGTTAGCAATTTTATAAAATCGACATCTCCTCTGAAACCGCTTGAAGGATTTTGATGAAACATCATCACAATGTTACTTAGGAGGGCCCCTCTCAGATTTGTGTTTTTCATGGCCACCAGTCATCCAAGATGGCCGCCATGGCTAAAACTAGGTAAAATTTAAGATATTTTCAAATGACATCTCCTCCGAAACCACTTATTATTCCATTATTGTGAAATACCATAAACATGGTCTTTGGCCCCTATCAAGTTTGTGTTTTTCGTTATCGTCGAATAAACAAAATGGCCACCAAAGTTTACATAGTTATATAGGAAAAGGCTAAAAATGACATCTTCTTTGAAACCGCTTGAAGGATTTTGATGAAACTTCATTACAATGATCTTTGGGTTAATCCCCCTCAGATTTGTGTTTTTGGCGCCTCCAGTCATCCATGATGGCCACCGTGGCTAAACTTAGGTCAAATTTAAGGACATTTATCAAACGACATATTATCACTTATTCTATTCTAGTTAAATTTCATATACATGTTCCTGTTGTTGGCCTCTGTCAAGTTTGTGTTTTTCGTTGTCGTCAAATATTCAAAATGGCCACCACGATAACCCAAAGCTTACACAGAGTTATATAGGAAACATGTTTCTTGGGTTGGCCTCTATCATGTTTATGTTTTTGAATCACATCATACCAGTAGAGCGTCTACAGGCCCACTTGGGCCCTTGTTTATATGCATTATGTTGCAGTCTTTCATGTAATACAAAATTAACATCAAAAACATGTTTGATGGACATGTTATGGGTGGTCTACGAAACAACATTTCAAAGTCAAAAAAAATCTCTTAAAAGTGAGGAAAATTTTGCAGAGTTATGGACCTTTTAAGGTTTTAATACACAAACTTTTTTCAGACAGCTTAAGTCGCTTCAGAACTCCTGGCCATGTTTCAATGAATCTTGGCAGGGATGAGTACCAAAAAAGAGTATGATAATGGACCTTTGGAAACGGCCGACACATACGAAATATTGCAGTCTCGGTTTGATTGATACTGTTCATGAGCGGTATTGAAATATGCTAGCTACCGCTCACGCCCTCTAGCCCCGGGTTGAGCATAACTCAATATTAGTAAAATCAATAGTACAAAATTTTAACCATCCCGAAGATGGCATTTTGGGTGGTGTTGGGGTAGGGTAGGCGAAGAATCCGTTTTTCAGCCTGTGAGTAACTCACAGGTTGACCAGGTTTTTTCATGGTTCCCTTCTCATCTCAGTTATTGGGAGATGAGTAGAAAACCATGTAAAACCTAATCAGCCTGAGGTACCCTGGTTGCATAAGTAATTTCTTTCGCCACCATGATGTAACCGGTTAATAAAACGTAAGCTTTGTTTTTATAAAATGTTGTAGAATAAATTTACAAAAGCTGATCAATTATTTTGCAGCTAAAGCCCACAAACCACAGGATGCTAAGGTTCAGAGCATGTTGCTGACAGCAAAAGCAATGCCCTTTTTACAACGGAAAGTCTGTGTACATGTGCGCGACGGAATTTTGGTGCGGCTCTGACTATGCCAAGCAGAGTTATTGCCCTTGCACTTAGTAAACATTGATATATTCTTAGTAAACACTGATATATTCAGCATGTGTAATCTTGTGGAGCGAACTACTTTTACAGTTTGAAAGATATTGAAAGTCTGTGTACATGTGTTAGACAGAATTTTGGTGCCGCTCAGTCAAAGCCATCCAGATTAATTCCCCTTGATCTTACTAAAACATTGTTTGTGGGTGTATTTACCACCCTTAGTGATAGTTCTAGTTGATTTCCTGGTTTGATACTGGTAATATCGCACATCTATTACTATGATATCATATACAGAAAAATTTAGAAAATTTCCGATACCAATACACACGTTCCATAACTCTGTATTTGCATTTCTGCACAGATATGCACATTGGCTTTTATATCTTTTGTTAGCATTTTCAAAGTTTCTGTTAACTTTCATAATTAAGCTTGTTGAATTAGTATCGGGCACACAAGTGTGCATCCCCCTCGCAACATCGGAGCTCATATTTTCCAGATCCAAGACACGCCATGAGATAGCTACAAAGCTTCTTAGCTACAAAGCTTCTCAGGGCAATCTACAGCAGTGGGGAGATATCAAGAGCCGGAACATTGACACATCCCTCCCATGACTCTTAAGTACAAATAGGTACCATGCCAGGCTTAAAGTCGGGCAGTGCGCATATCCCGCATTACCCTGTGTCCATATGCCCCTTATAAATATACAATCAGACGGCACCAAAAGTAGATACATGTATTAAATCTGTTGAACAATAAACAAGTTTACCCCCTACCAGAATGTGCAGGTGTTTTATTTTATTGATCACTGATTAGTCAAATCATATTATTATGAAACCACATCATCCCTGACTCCTTATTATATACTTAGCAAAAATAAAAATTATCTACTTTGTTTTTCTGCAAAATCCGAGACTGTAAGAAAGAACTAACCAGTGTAGCATGATTGTCTTTTCATAACACTTTATTTAATGTTCACACATTTCATCGAAATATACCAAATAATAAAAATAATAAATGCTGAGAATATATATATAACAAGAGGTCAATGACCTTGAAGCTCTACTGATTGATTTTGATTTCAGGAAGTAGTCGCTACAGACTTGTTTTTTGAAAATCTATTTTTAACAGTGGCGGCCATCTTGAATTTCCGGCCGACCTGAAATTTTGCTAGGATCAATTAGACATTAAGAGCAACATTCCTGTGAAGTTTCATGAAAATCCGTCAAGTAGTTTCAGAGGAGTAGTCGCTACAAGTTTTCATTATATAACTCTATGTAAACAAAGATGGCCGCTGGTAGCCATGTTTAACGTCAAATCAAAACAATTTTCGACAAGGACCAACATCATGTCATACTGATCATTTTAGAAAAAGTCCCATATCAATATCTCTTATAGTTTTGAAGAAGTAGTCGCTACAAACTTATTTATTTTAAATCTATTTTTAGCTGTGGCGGCCATCTTGAATTTCCGGCCGACCTGAAATTTTTCTAGGATCAACTAGACATCAAGATCAACATTCCTGTGAAGTTTCATGAACATCCGTCAGGTAGTTTCAGAGGAGTAGTCGCTACAAGTTTTTACTATATAACTCTGTGTAACCAAAGATGGCCACTGGCAGCCATGTTTAACGTCGAATCAAAATAATTTTCCACAAGGATCAACATCATGTCATGCTGATCATTTTAGAAAAAGTCCCATATCAATATCACTTATAGTTTTCAAGAAGTAGTCGCTAAAAACTTGTATTTTGAAAATCTATTTTTAGCCATGGCGGCCATCTTGAATTTCCGGCCGACCTGAAATTTTGCTAGGATCAATTAGACATAAAGAGCAACATTCCTGTAAAGTTTCATGAAAATCCGCCAAGTAGTTTCAGAGGAGTAGTCGCTACAAGTTTTTACTATATAACTCTATGTAAACAAAGATGGCCGCTGGCAGCCACGTTTACGTCGAATCAAAACGATTTTTGATAAGGACCAACATCATGTCATGCTGATCATTTTAGAAAAAGTCCCATATCAATATCACTTATAGTTTTCAAGAAGTAGTCGCTACAAACTTGTATTTTGAAAATCTATTTTTAGCTTTGGCGGCCATCTTGGATTTCACATCAACATGAATTTTTGCTAGGATCAACTAGACTTCATGGGCAACATTTCTGTTAAGTTTTATGAATATCCATCCAGTAGTTTCAGAGGAGTAGTCGCTACAAATAAAAGTTAACGGACAGACGGACGGACAGACGGACGGACGACGGACGCCGCACCACGGCATAAGCTCTGCTGATCTCTGATCAGTAGAGCTAATTATATACTTTAGCTCTGTAAATACTGGTGACGTTATCCCGTAACTGTCCCATTATCCTTACAAATACATGTAAATACAAAACAACGCCAGCCATGCTATGCCAGCCAAAAAGCAGATCAGTAGGCGAAATCCCCACTTTCTCCCGACAGCCTAGGAAAAATAAAACCTTAACAAAATCACACACCTAAACACATAATAATTTACATGCACAAGAACCATAGACATCCCATGTGAAATTATATTAAGTACTAAAAAAGAATAAAAATATCGGACAGGGAAAGCAGCATTAGGTGATCTTTCATATTTATTTTATGAACATGTTTCTTTTATTTTTCAGAATGATCAGGCCAAAACAGCGAAGGTCTTGATGGTAGCGTCGTCCACATGTGAATTGAAGGCAGACGAGACCGCGAGTGCACCGCCACCGGAAGGTCAGATCCCGACAACGAAAAAACTGACAACACGTCTCATAACACCACCAGACCAGACCAGACTGTAGCTGTCGTGCCACCGCCTGTAGTGATGGTAGGGTCGTCCCCAGGTGAATCCAGCAGACGAGACCGCGGGTGCACCGACACCGAACAACTGACAGCACGTGCCATATCACCAAACCAGAATGTAGCTGCCCTGCCACCGGTTTTCTGAACGTGATTTGTGAAAATCTGAAAGACGTAATTAAGTCTAACCAAGAGATGCACCGAGTGCTGGTGACATTCAATAAACGACTGACAGACATGGAGGTCGCTTCAGAAAGAATGGAGAGGAAGCTGGACTCTGCTTTATGCCAGCTTACGCAACAGCAATAGCTGGAGGTGACAGCGACGTCCCAGAACATGACGCTGTCAGTCCATCCATCCTGGCGGCCCTTAAACAAGAAGCGAACAATGCACAGCATTTTGCAGGCTTTTTTTTCCTCACCTATTTTCATAATTGTTTGGCGTGGACAACCTGCGTCTGTTGTATAATTGGTTAGGCAATGTTGCAGGAAAACAGGCGTTGGATCCTGCAAGAAAGTTGCTCATACAAAACATTTTTATTACCCCGAAACCAGAAGCACTACAGGATGGACAACAGTAGTCACAAGAATTAATGAGAGACTAAAAAGAAAAGAGGTCAGGACGAAGGTGAATGGAAGGCATGCAACCACGCCTGAGGAGATCAAACTTCAAAACATTGAAAATTTGCAGCCCAACAAATCATTTGGAGACGCTTTCTCCTTGTTGCAGTACATAAATATAAGTGACTGATGATAGTGAAAACTTAAAAAAACAAGAGCTGTCGGAGAACAGCGCAGCTCGACTATTCGATTTTTCAGAGAATAATAAATTTATAGGTAGTATATACCATCAGAAAACAAGGCTACAACAATGTGGGGTGGGGTTGGGGGCACAACATAACTATGTGTAAGAACTGACCAAAACTAAACCACAGAAAGATGTAAAAAAAAAAAAAAAAAAAAAAAAAAAAATCCGAGTTTTGAATGAGGTGCTGGGTGGGGCTTGGGGAGAGGTGGGGTTGGATGGTAGGGGGAGTGGGGGCGGTGAGGGCAACATATATGTGTAAGAAGCTATGTAAGAATTCACCAAAACAACACAGAAGTATGTAAAAAAAAAAAAAAAAAAAATCGAGTTTTGAGTGGTGATGGGGGAGAGGCGGGGGGAGAGGCGGGGGAGTGGGGTGGGGGCCAACATACACTCAAGCGATATGAAAACGCAACACGGAAATTTCCGCTATATATTGTATGTACAATATGCTGCTTTTAGTCGAATGGTAGATGGCTACGTAAGACCTTTCCTTTCGGAAAAAATACTAAAACAACAAATAATACAGCAAATAGTATTCCTTCAATGTTTCATTATTCACAGAGTACGCATTTGGCTCAATCATGTGAGCAAACTTAGGATGCAACATTTTGCAAGCTATTTACGTTAAATACAGTACTGAACTAGCTCAATTTTTCAAAGAGCTACTTCAACATTTATGAAGTTCTTGTTACAAAGTGTAGTGTGATTAAAACGTCTACAACATCACAGTTGTGTCCTTTCTCTAGTTAACTGCAACTTTCTTTTTAAAAAACATCTTGGGATTTCTTTGGAATATTATGTGCAATTAAGTGCACAGTATATACAATATATAGCGGAAATTCCTGTGTTGCATTTTCATATCACTTGAGTGTATATGTGTAAGAAGCTATGTAAGAATTGACCAAAACAACACAGAAATATGGTAAAACAAAATAAACAAGAGGTCAATGACCTTGAAGCTCCACTGATAGATTTTGATTCCTGTAAAGTTTCATAAACAAGAGGTCAATGACCTTGAAGCTCTACTGATTGATTTTGATTTCAGGAAGTAGTCGCTACAAACTTCTTTTTTGAAAATTTATTTTTAGCCGTGGCAGCCATCTTGAATTTCCGGCCGACCTGAAATTTTGCTAGGATCAATTAGACATCAAGAGCAACATTTCTGTGAAGTTTCATGAATATCCGTCAAGTAGTTTCAGAGGAGTAGTCGCTACAAGTTTTCATTATATAACTCTATATAAACAAAGATGGCCACTGGCAGCCATGTTTAATGTTGAATCAAAATAATGTTCGACTCGGATAACCATCATGTCATGCTGATCATTTTAGAAAAAGTCCCATACCAATATCACTTATAGTTTTCAAGGAGTAGTCGCTACAAACTTGTATTTTGAAAACCTATTTTTAGCCATGGCGGCCATCTTGAATTTCCGGCCGACCTGAAATTTTGCTAGGATCAATTAGACAACAAGAGCAACATTTCTGTGAAGTTTCATGAAAATCCGTCAAGTAGTTTCAGAGGAGTAGTCGCTACAAGTTTTCATTATATAACTCTATGTAAACAAAGATGGCCATTGGCAGCCATGTTTAATGTCGAATCAAAACAATGTTCGACTCGGATAACCACCATGTCATGCTGATCATTTTAGAAAAAGTCCCATATCAATATCACTTATAGTTTTCAAGAAGTAGTCGCTACAAACTTATTTTTTAAAAATCTATTTTTAACTGTGGCAGCCATCTTGAATTTCTGGCCGATCTGAAATTTTGCAAGGATCAATTAGACATTAAGAGCAACATTCCTGTAAAGTTTCATGAAAATCCGCCAAGTAGTTTCAGAGGAGTAGTCGCTACAAGTTTTTACTATATAACTTTATGTAAACAAAGATGGCCGCTGGCAGCCACGTTTAACGTCGAATCAAAACGATTTTTGATAAGGACCAACATCATGTCATGCTGATCATTTTAGAAAAAGTCCCATATCAATATCACTTATAGTTTTCAACAAGTAGTCGCTACAAACTTGTATTTTGAAAATTTATTTTTAGCCGTAGCGGCCATCTTGAATTTCCGGCCGACCTGAAATTTTGCTAGGATCATTTAGGCATCAAGAGCAACATTCCTGTGAAGTTTCATGAAAATCCATCAAGTAGTTTCAGAGGAGTAGTCGCTACAAGTTTTCATTATATAACTCTATGTAAACAAAGATGGCCGCTGGCAGCCATGTTTAACGTCAAATCAAAACGATTTTCGACAAGGACCAACATCATGTCATGCTGATCATTTTAGAAAAAGTCCCATATCAATATCACTTATAGTTTTCAAGAAGTAGTCGCTACAAACTTGAATTTAAAAAATCTATTTTTAGCTTTGGCGGCCATCTTGGATTTCACATCAACATGAATTTTTGCTAGGATCAACTAGACTTCATGGGCAACATTTCTGTAAAGTTTTATGAATATCCATCCAGTAGTTTCAGAGGAGTAGTCGCTACAAATAAAAGTTAACGGACGGACGGACAGACAGACAGACAGACGGACGGACGACGGACGCCGCACCACGGCATAAGCTCTGCTGATCTCTGATCAGTAGAGCTAAAAATGTCAAGTAGTTTCAGAGGAGTAGTCGCTACAAGTTGAAGTTTTTACTATATAACTCAAGGTAAACAAAGATTGCCAGTGGCAGCCATGTTTAACGTCGAATCAAAACGATTTTTGACAAGGACCAACATCATGTCATACTGATCATTTTAGAAAAAGTCCCATATCAATATCATTTATAGTTTTCATGAAGTAGTCACTACAAACTTGTATTTTAAAAATCTATTTTTAGCATTGGCGACCATCTTGGATTTCACATCAACATGAATTTTTGCTAGGATCAACTAGACTTCATGAGCAACATTTCTGTAAAGTTTCATGAATATCCATACAGTAGTTTCAGGAGTAGTCGCTACAAATAAAACTTTACGGACAGACGGACGACGGATGCCGCACCACGGCATAAGCTCTGCTGATCTCTGATCAGTCAAGCTAAAAATAAAAATATTTCGATTGGGGGGAGTGGGGGGCAAGGTTTTAAGGGCTATCAGAATTTGGGTTCCATGGGAGCCCAGGGGTTACAGGAACCAAAATTACTTATGCAGCCCTTAAGATAATGCTAGAAGGAAGCCTATGGCCAAATTTGGTTGTGCTAGGATAAGAAATGTAAGAGATACAGTACAGCTCACGCGAAACACACACTTCACTCGATTCGCCGAGTTTGGTCGTATCGAGTTTCGCGCGTATCTACGCGGAGTCAGTGTTTGTACTCGGCGAATTCACGCGGCGAAAGTACGCTATTGCCGAGTAAAAGCCACTCCGAGTTACTCCGCGTAGAATCCAATTAAGCAAAAGTGCACACCTGTGAACTCCGCGTAACTCGGCGTGAAGGATGCCGCGTATCTCGGCGTAAAATTTAATTAACTGTAATTTTCCTTCGGCGTCGGCCATTTTTTTTTTAGAATCGAATAGAATATTTCCAATCACGGGCCACGTACCAAGTACATGTATGTAATGTAATAAATATAGGCACGCGCACACAACAAATGCTTGATTGTGACAGGAGTATTAATCTATTATATAATACTGTAGCCCAACTCACCCACAAAGTCAGATTCATTCAAGCATAGACCCTACACTGCTTTATTTCCAATTATACATTTATATAATATAATACAATATTTGCACATATTCATGTTTATCAATACTGAAATGATATTTCAACCACAATAATAGTAATAATCCCTTGTGATCTAGCCCACAAGGTTTAAAGCAATGTTTCGACTGTTTTTAGGAATATCTACTCGTTATTTCCAGTTTATGTGAGTGATATGTTCTATTTATATCATATTAGATATTGAAATATGCAGTAGATTCCAAGGGCAGTCTCATCAGGGGTCCCCTTTCTTTTAAATTCAAATTGTCTCAGTGTTCGGTTAATACTTTAACATACAAATCTTACGGTTTATTCCGTAGCACAACCAATAATGTATATTATTATATTGTTTATACATCATTCTCAGGTAACCTGACCTGATACATTTATATAATTTATTTCAGAATTCAGCCGTAACTGAATATTGCCATTATTATTTATTTCTTATATATAAGGGTATGTGACTATTGGGTAAATATAGCATACACCTTGTTGCGTGTTTGTGCTTTATACATTTCTGTATACTAAGGTTCATTCCGTATATACAATGTTACTTGTATTACATTTGAAATACCAATTAGTTGGTAAAGTATGATAATACTATCTAACTATGTAGTATAGTAATCATTTCGTACTATCAATTTATGATATATACTTATGTCTAAGGTTCATTATTGTATTGAACAACAGATCACTCAAAGTCATCTGCAATATATAGACTTATGTCTAAGGTTCATTATTGTATTGAACCAACAGATCACTCAAGGTCATCTGAGATATTGTACTAGATACCAGGTTATATTAAAACCTACAGAACACTTAGTGCGAACTGGAGTATCTTTATTCAAGTACTTTTATTAATTTAAAGGTTCATGTGTAGAACCCATCAGACGCTTATAGCAGTCTGATCCGATATATGGTATAACTACTATATATATATCTCTCACTGAGACAAGATGTTTGTATAATTAGCTTCAAATAGCCCATGGATAAATATTTCACCACCTACTGTGTTACTAACTGCCTATCCACAGTCGAAAGGAAGGTGTGAAAAACTTCCTTCACAAGTACACCGCAAAACCATATTTCATATTAGTCAATGCGGTCTACAATTAATGCATCAATTAGTAGTTAACTAACCATGATATAGCCTGTATATGTATCGAAACAATATACTTTTTTGCTCTTATTCCTACAATTATTAAACCATAATCCTTATTTCATATGTTTTAATCATATGTTTGTGCAGATTTTAAATCTATTATCTGCAATCTCAGTTATAACTAACTGTATGTGCAAATTATTATGATAATCATATTATTCTATGAATTAGCATTAATAAGCTAAGTAGGAAATACAATTGGATAAAGGAAAACAATAGTCAATATATGTTGTATACATTATTCAATGGTAATGACTAATGATTAAATACTCATTTAGAACAATAACCATCAAATGAAATTGAAATTTCACAACTTATATTAAGTAGTGTATACACACTTTAATCATATATAATGTATTGTGTCTAAGCATTTACAATTCATACTTTATTGTATGCTGATGCTGTAATCATTTATAGTTCATACTTTACAGTATGCTACATTATGGGTATATCCGAAACACTTGATGCCATTAAAATAACCGTTTCAAGTTCTAGATTATGTCTGTAGACGCTAGTCATTACATTTAACTGTACATATGGCATTTTCTCGTTATTTTACACTATTGTCCAGCTGAGGACCCTATATTGAAGTGTATATATTCATCCTATTTCGGGTAATTATGCAAAACCAATATCGTCCAGAATAAAGATTTCTCTCCACCGAATGTCTTAATGTTGGAAGCGTATTTGTGTTTCGTAACACGCTCCTGATCAATATACGGAAACTTCATTTTAGATGTGTACTCATAAGAACAATTGCACATAAACTGATCAGCGACCACGCGGTCACCGCCATTATTTCAAATTAAACTCCTTCTTCTATACGAATTTTATTCGAAATAGAGCAAGGTGAACACACACTGTTTTGATACACTGGTGTCAATATATGACGCTCTGCTATTTCGATATTATGCTTTCACTATTGCAAATAGCTGTCACATCGTGCATAAAGTCTATAAGTATATACGTATGCCATTATGGCAATATCCAATATAAAAAATCATACATTTGTATGTTACGGATATTTGATTAAATCATACTTTCGGCGAAAACACCGCTACCGATGTATACTGTCACGCTGTTAAAGTGACACCGTCCCCATAGTGCTCTGGGATTATGTTTATTAAATCAACAACATCTCCAGAAATTCTAGTACTAATTCCAATAATTCAATATATATATATATATGTTTTATTATTTATGCTCATAAGATCAATTGCACATAAAACTGATCAGCGACCACGCGCTCAGCGCCATTATATCAATTTGATCTGATTTTGCTATACGACTTTTATCCGAAATAGAGTAATGTGAACACACACTTACTGTTTTAAATTTATACAATATTGTCAATATATGACGCTCTGCTAATTTAATATTACGGTTTCACTCTTGCCAATAACTGATACAACCGTGCATAATGTCTATATTGATATACTTATGCAACTGTGGCGATATTCAATATACAAAAAATCATAAAGTTATATGTTACAGATATCTGATTTAATCATACTTTCGGTGACAGCGACGCTACCGCTGTATAATGTCACGCTGTTAAAGTGACACTGTACCCATAGTGATCTGAGATTATGTTCATTAAATCAGCAACATCTCCAGAAATCATATTAATAATTCAAATAATATAGTTATATATATCAAATATATAAAAATGATAGAATTGACTATGTTTCCACCTAAATCAGTATCCGATCCCTGCTCAAGCAAATCAGAATTCATGAGGATCAAAAATAGAAAACTATCTTCGATTCGCGAGTGCGGCCATTGTCGGCACACCGACGTAAATCAAATATATAATACTGTAGCCCAACTCACCCACAAAGTCAGATTCATTCAAGCATAGACCCTACACTGCTTTATTTCCAATTATACATTTATATAATATAATACAATATTTGCACATATTCATGTTTATCAATACTGAAATGATATTTCAACCACAATAATAGTAATAATCCCTTGTGATCTAGCCCACAAGGTTTAAAGCAATGTTTCGACTGTTTTTAGGAATATCTACTCGTTATTTCCAGTTTATGTGAGTGATATGTTCTATTTATATCATATTAGATATTGAAATATGCAGTAGATTCCAAGGGCAGTCTCATCAGGGGTCCCCTTTCTTTTAAATTCAAATTGTCTCAGTGTTCGGTTAATACTTTAACATACAAATCTTACGGTTTATTCCGTAGCACAACCAATAATGTATATTATTATATTGTTTATACATCATTCTCAGGTAACCTGACCTGATACATTTATATAATTTATTTCAGAATTCAGCCGTAACTGAATATTGCCATTATTATTTATTTCTTATATATAAGGGTATGTGACTATTGGGTAAATATAGCATACACCTTGTTGCGTGTTTGTGCTTTATACATTTCTGTATACTAAGGTTCATTCCGTATATACAATGTTACTTGTATTACATTTGAAATACCAATTAGTTGGTAAAGTATGATAATACTATCTAACTATGTAGTATAGTAATCATTTCGTACTATCAATTTATGATATATACTTATGTCTAAGGTTCATTATTGTATTGAACAACAGATCACTCAAAGTCATCTGCAATATATAGACTTATGTCTAAGGTTCATTATTGTATTGAACCAACAGATCACTCAAGGTCATCTGAGATATTGTACTAGATACCAGGTTATATTAAAACCTACAGAACACTTAGTGCGAACTGGAGTATCTTTATTCAAGTACTTTTATTAATTTAAAGGTTCATGTGTAGAACCCATCAGACGCTTATAGCAGTCTCAACTATATATATATATAATACTGTAGCCCAACTCACCCACAAAGTCAGATTCATTCAAGCATAGACCCTACACTGCTTTATTTCCAATTATACATTTATATAATATAATACAATATTTGCACATATTCATGTTTATCAATACTGAAATGATATTTCAACCACAATAATAGTAATAATCCCTTGTGATCTAGCCCACAAGGTTTAAAGCAATGTTTCGACTGTTTTTAGGAATATCTACTCGTTATTTCCAGTTTATGTGAGTGATATGTTCTATTTATATCATATTAGATATTGAAATATGCAGTAGATTCCAAGGGCAGTCTCATCAGGGGTCCCCTTTCTTTTAAATTCAAATTGTCTCAGTGTTCGGTTAATACTTTAACATACAAATCTTACGGTTTATTCCGTAGCACAACCAATAATGTATATTATTATATTGTTTATACATCATTCTCAGGTAACCTGACCTGATACATTTATATAATTTATTTCAGAATTCAGCCGTAACTGAATATTGCCATTATTATTTATTTCTTATATATAAGGGTATGTGACTATTGGGTAAATATAGCATACACCTTGTTGCGTGTTTGTGCTTTATACATTTCTGTATACTAAGGTTCATTCCGTATATACAATGTTACTTGTATTACATTTGAAATACCAATTAGTTGGTAAAGTATGATAATACTATCTAACTATGTAGTATAGTAATCATTTCGTACTATCAATTTATGATATATACTTATGTCTAAGGTTCATTATTGTATTGAACAACAGATCACTCAAAGTCATCTGCAATATATAGACTTATGTCTAAGGTTCATTATTGTATTGAACCAACAGATCACTCAAGGTCATCTGAGATATTGTACTAGATACCAGGTTATATTAAAACCTACAGAACACTTAGTGCGAACTGGAGTATCTTTATTCAAGTACTTTTATTAATTTAAAGGTTCATGTGTAGAACCCATCAGACGCTTATAGCAGTCTGATCCGATATATGGTATAACTACTATATATATATCTCTCACTGAGACAAGATGTTTGTATAATTAGCTTCAAATAGCCCATGGATAAATATTTCACCACCTACTGTGTTACTAACTGCCTATCCACAGTCGAAAGGAAGGTGTGAAAAACTTCCTTCACAAGTACACCGCAAAACCATATTTCATATTAGTCAATGCGGTCTACAATTAATGCATCAATTAGTAGTTAACTAACCATGATATAGCCTGTATATGTATCGAAACAATATACTTTTTTGCTCTTATTCCTACAATTATTAAACCATAATCCTTATTTCATATGTTTTAATCATATGTTTGTGCAGATTTTAAATCTATTATCTGCAATCTCAGTTATAACTAACTGTATGTGCAAATTATTATGATAATCATATTATTCTATGAATTAGCATTAATAAGCTAAGTAGGAAATACAATTGGATAAAGGAAAACAATAGTCAATATATGTTGTATACATTATTCAATGGTAATGACTAATGATTAAATACTTATTTAGAACAATAACCATCAAATGAAATTGAAATTTCACAACCTTATATTAAGTAGTGTATACACACTTTAATCATATATAATGTATTGTGTCTAAGCATTTACAATTCATACTTTATTGTATGCTGATGCTGTAATCATTTATAGTTCATACTTTACAGTATGCTACATTATGGGTATATCCGAAACACTTGATGCCATTAAAATAACCGTTTCAAGTTCTAGA
The DNA here is from genome assembly GCA_037043455.1 of Cyrtodaria siliqua. Taxonomy (NCBI): domain Eukaryota; kingdom Metazoa; phylum Mollusca; class Bivalvia; order Adapedonta; family Hiatellidae; genus Cyrtodaria; species Cyrtodaria siliqua. The sequence goes on along the minus strand of JAWPHD010007881.1, from coordinate 86,826 downwards.
TTATGTCTGTAGACGCTAGTCATTACATTTAACTGTACATATGGCATTTTCTCGTTATTTTACACTATTGTCCAGCTGAGGACCCTATATTGAAGTGTATATATTCATCCTATTTCGGGTAATTATGCAAAACCAATATCGTCCAGAATAAAGATTTCTCTCCACCGAATGTCTTAATGTTGGAAGCGTATTTGTGTTTCGTAACACGCTCCTGATCAATATACGGAAACTTCGTTTTAGATGTGTACTCATAAGAACAATTGCACATAAACTGATCAGCGACCACGCGGTCACCGCCATTATTTCAAATTAAACTCCTTCTTCTATACGAATTTTATTCGAAATAGAGCAAGGTGAACACACACTGTTTTGATACACTGGTGTCAATATATGACGCTCTGCTATTTCGATATTATGCTTTCACTATTGCAAATAGCTGTCACATCGTGCATAAAGTCTATAAGTATATACGTATGCCATTATGTATATATATATATAATACTGTAGCCCAACTCACCCACCCCGTATATTGATCAGGAGCGTGTTACGAAACACAAATACGCTTCCAACATTAAGACATTCGGTGGAGAGAAATCTTTATTCTGGACGATATTGGTTTTGCATAATTACCCGAAATAGGATGAATATATACACTTCAATATAGGGTCCTCAGCTGGACAATAGTGTAAAATAACGAGAAAATGCCATATGTACAGTTAAATGTAATGACTAGCGTCTACAGACATAATCTAGAACTTGAAACGGTTATTTTAATGGCATCAAGTGTTTCGGATATACCCATAATGTAGCATACTGTAAAGTATGAACTATAAATGATTACAGCATCAGCATACAATAAAGTATGAATTGTAAATGCTTAGACACAATACATTATATATGATTAAAGTGTGTATACACTACTTAATATAAGGTTGTGAAATTTCAATTTCATTTGATGGTTATTGTTCTAAATGAGTATTTAATCATTAGTCATTACCATTGAATAATGTATACAACATATATTGACTATTGTTTTCCTTTATCCAATTGTATTTCCTACTTAGCTTATTAATGCTAATTCATAGAATAATATGATTATCATAATAATTTGCACATACAGTTAGTTATAACTGAGATTGCAGATAATAGATTTAAAATCTGCACAAACATATGATTAAAACATATGAAATAAGGATTATGGTTTAATAATTGTAGGAATAAGAGCAAAAAAGTATATTGTTTCGATACATATACAGGCTATATCATGGTTAGTTAACTACTAATTGATGCATTAATTGTAGACCGCATTGACTAATATGAAATATGGTTTTGCGGTGTACTTGTGAAGGAAGTTTTTCACACCTTCCTTTCGACTGTGGATAGGCAGTTAGTAACACAGTAGGTGGTGAAATATTTATCCATGGGCTATTTGAAGCTAATTATACAAACATCTTGTCTCAGTGAGAGATATATATATAGTAGTTATACCATATATCGGATCAGACTGCTATAAGCGTCTGATGGGTTCTACACATGAACCTTTAAATTAATAAAAGTACTTGAATAAAGATACTCCAGTTCGCACTAAGTGTTCTGTAGGTTTTAATATAACCTGGTATCTAGTACAATATCTCAGATGACCTTGAGTGATCTGTTGGTTCAATACAATAATGAACCTTAGACATAAGTCTATATATTGCAGATGACTTTGAGTGATCTGTTGTTCAATACAATAATGAACCTTAGACATAAGTATATATCATAAATTGATAGTACGAAATGATTACTATACTACATAGTTAGATAGTATTATCATACTTTACCAACTAATTGGTATTTCAAATGTAATACAAGTAACATTGTATATACGGAATGAACCTTAGTATACAGAAATGTATAAAGCACAAACACGCAACAAGGTGTATGCTATATTTACCCAATAGTCACATACCCTTATATATAAGAAATAAATAATAATGGCAATATTCAGTTACGGCTGAATTCTGAAATAAATTATATAAATGTATCAGGTCAGGTTACCTGAGAATGATGTATAAACAATATAATAATATACATTATTGGTTGTGCTACGGAATAAACCGTAAGATTTGTATGTTAAAGTATTAACCGAACACTGAGACAATTTGAATTTAAAAGAAAGGGGACCCCTGATGAGACTGCCCTTGGAATCTACTGCATATTTCAATATCTAATATGATATAAATAGAACATATCACTCACATAAACTGGAAATAACGAGTAGATATTCCTAAAAACAGTCGAAACATTGCTTTAAACCTTGTGGGCTAGATCACAAGGGATTATTACTATTATTGTGGTTGAAATATCATTTCAGTATTGATAAACATGAATATGTGCAAATATTGTATTATATTATATAAATGTATAATTGGAAATAAAGCAGTGTAGGGTCTATGCTTGAATGAATCTGACTTTGTGGGTGAGTTGGGCTACAGTATTATATATATATATATACAAGATTATATTGATAAAAACAAGTAGAGGTCTACCAATCGGAATTGGCAATTCAGTGCAATATATTGCTCTCTAAACATATTACAACTTTCTTTTCAGGTAAAAGTTTGATCAGCAAATAGATTTATATCGGTGCACAAGTTTGTACATCATGTCATGTACATGTATCTGTTGATTGTGTGCAGAATAGTACCGGAGATAACGAAAAGCAAGTGCAATCAGATTAATTTCATTTCCTATTGTATACCCGCGTGCCCGCTATGAGTATGGCATAGATCAATACACACGTTTTATATTTAATATTCAAGTATAGCACAGTCTAGATAAAAGTGTATAGACATATTCAACTGCAAGTTACATGTAAAAATATTCAGGCTTATTTCAGTTTTACTTTTGTTAAATTTGTGAATAAGGGAATTCGCCAGGGCGATGTCTTTAGACCTATTCAATTACTTTTGGAATATGTAAATCGCGTAAAATGTTGCTTGGTATAACTTAATGGACGCAGTATCCAACTCGTTTGATAAATTCAATATTAATCAGGCACTCGTGTAAGATCATTAAATATTACACATTGATAAGGAAACAAAACAATAGATGCAGGTAGTCACAATTGTAAAAAACATCATGGATTACGGAAATCATGCAACGAGATCCCTTTCACTATATATTGAATTTATTGAACAATTTGGATAAAATTCTCGCATAGCCTCACATCATATAATTTTATCCAACTCGTTTGATAAATTCAATATTAATCAGGCACTCGTGTAAGATCATTATTAAACATCGATAACATCCAATAGATGCAAGTAGACACTATTTAAAAAAAAGTCCCCCTCCGACTAAACTACGATTTAATTTTAATTACTTTTGGAATAAGTAAATCGCGTAAAATGCTGCTTGGTATAACTTAATGGACGCAGTATCCAACTCGTTTGATAAATCAATATTAATCAGGCACTCGTGTAAGATCATTATTAAACATCGATAAGAAAAACAAACAATAGATGCAGGTAGACACAATTGTAAAAAAAATAATTACCCTCCCACTACAACTACGATTTAATTCGTGAATAGAGGAAATCGCCAGGGCGATGTCTTTAGACCAACTTAATTACTTTTGTGTAATCATACAAATGTGTACAAACTGTCTTACCTTTTCCGACGTTCTGAAAAAGCCGCTCGTGCGGATTTGGTGCTTCTTGTGGACGTCATACTGAACCAGGAAGCAAATATCTTCCTTGTTTAGTAGCTCTAAATGTCATTGTTACTATTAACAGTGTTCACAATATCACAAATAAAACATGCTTGTATATTAAAACATGAGGACTCTGTGTTTTTTTGTTTCTTATTAATTCACAATAGTTTAGTGTTTGTTAGCAGATGTTAATATGTAACTGAGTGATCACAAACCAAGAATGCTGTAGATGTTGCGATATATCGACTAGACTACACCATATGAATCAGAAGGAATGAGTTATGCTCTCAAAACTAGCTTCGAGTTTGGGATGACAGTAGGGTTTGTGAGGTTTGGTGCACCCTAGAACCTGGTTTAAACCCCAGTCTTTTTTGCCACTGACCGTTTGAAGACGACAGCCCTATTGTCAACCTTTTTTGTGTGTTTTTGACGTCATATTCCATATTAACATTTCCATTCATGTTTGTCGTTTTGCGTGTTTTAGAGTTAACTGTATTCTGGGGAAGCTGCTTTTCCTGTTCGACTTTTATACTTTTTTTAAGTGTTTCTACGACCAAACCTCTGTTAACAATAATGGATGCCCTGGTTACTAGGTTAAAGGATAATTTTACATCATTTTTATAAATAGATAGCCTACTGCAGTGCTAGTGTTAAATATTTCATTATGTATTATTATTGGTGCGACGGATTGCGGCAGGTGCAGTTCATAAAAAAAAACACACCATACTTTTGAACATTTTCATATGTCAAGGAAATTGTCAATGGACGGACTAAATTCATAATATGTGTTTTTTTTCAAATAACGTGTAATTAAGGAATTATAAGGCCAGTATCAACTTTTTTGTTGATCAAACCTCGTATTTGACAAAATCAGCAAATATTTTTATAAAGTTGGTCTTAAAATCCACTTACGTAGGTTCATACCACAAAACATCTAAGGCAATCAGGCACGCAAACGAAATATGTATTTACATACATGTATATACTGTACTTTACTCAGTATACATATTACATAACATATTTTATTTATCCAAGAGAATACCACGATACCACGATACGTCCCTAATTATCTATACTAGTGTAATGGAAGCGTGATCTAACCTGGTTACTGCGACATGTACATGTAAAGTACATGTTTACAATATCGTAACTCTGCTCAATACACATGAAAACGCCTGATTCAGAGTCCTGACCATGGCAACGCGCTTGACAACGTGTAAGACAACGTGTGCTAAGAAATAGAGTGTGTATTTAAGTTTTGTGTTTGGAAGCTAGCATTGGTTGCCGTTACAGATTAAAACTAAATATATTTATTTCGTCCTCATGACAGTTGTGTTTAATTGCATTTGAGAGTACAGCAGCACAAACGTCAACTATAAGGTAACTTTATTACTTTCACGCACAGTGTACATTAAAAGCAAACATAAAAATAAAACACGTAGATCTATGCAGATGTACATTACCTGTACGAATGCCGTTCATCATTGTTTCAGACATTAACATTCAAGTCCGATAAAAAGGTCATTTACCTGAATAATTGACGACTCGGCGAATGCCGAGTTCGTCTACGCGGAGTATCGCCGCGAAGTTCCCTAGTCGTTCGTCACGTAGCTGATTTCTACTCGGCGTAGTTTTATCGTCCAAACTCCGCGAAATTACGCGATTTCTGAATTCCTCACTCGGCGTGAAAGAGTAAAGTGTGGGTTTCGCGTGAGCTGTACTGTATAGACATGTAAACACAGCTTACACGCAAACCTTGATGTGGGACGCCGACGCCGGGGTGATTACATAAGCTCTCTTATTCTTCGAATAGTCGAGCTAAAAATGATACCGTCTAACACTTTATCGATTAGCAGACAATTATTGCACAAATCAATATAGATTATATAGATTTGCATGTGCATTGATATGCTAACCATCATTTGATTGTAAACTTACATTTTGCATTGTTACCAGCATAAAGGATCAGTTTTAACTGCAGGTCTGGTTTTGATGAAACTGTTATTATGTGTTTCGTTGTAAGCTTCCTAAATAAGTGGGGAAAAGTTTTGAAATAACAGGATTTAACTGTAAATTTTTACCTTTTTAAGGATTTCTGTCTTGTGGATCTTAAAGGGTAATTTTTGGAGATTATTTAACTTTTGGTATCGATTATAGGGAAATGCTTCATGAGATGATAGGTGTGTGCTTCTTTTCAAGAAGGAGTCATGCGAGTGAGTGATAAAAACAAAACACGTCTACCATTGAGTGAAGGATTACCCAATAATCGATCCCTGCAGTAAAATAATATATTTATTACATGTTAATCAGTTGTATTCAGATAATCAGAATTATTTGCTTTATTGGACGTTATCGGCAGTTGATGTCACAGTTATTTTTGTGTTCAGAGTTATTAATATTCACGATTATGAATATTCTTTCAGTGAGAAACTTTCACCCATAGAAATGTTATAAATAAAATTACATACATCCCTAAGTACTGATAATTATGTTTTATTAAGCATTGAATGTCATTATTATTTTCAGTTTCCCAACGTTCTTCACATCTTCAGACAAGCTGTGGTGACGAGTTGCCATCTACGCATCCAATTGAAGAAACAGCACATATCAGCAAAAAAAGTGTTATGGGATAGAGGGGCAACACTTTGTCTGATAGACCTATATGCCACAACAGAAAACAGTAAAGATAAGGGGATGAAGAAGAAGAAAAAAGATCTGTTTTCTGAGATAACAATGGAAATGGACCAGATTGGATATAAATTTACCATGGAGCAAGTAACTGGCAGATGGAAGACATTAATGAGGTCATACAAAAATGTAAAAGAGGCTAATAAAAAATCTGGTAATGCCCCAGCCAGTTTTGAATTTGAACGGGAACTAGACCAAATATATAAGAATAGCCCAGTTATAATTCCTTTTGCAACAGCACCAGCTGGATGCTGTGAAATAACCAAAGACCAATCCTGTGATGGGAAAAAAGAACAACATGATGGGAAAAAAGAACAACATAGCCCTTCTCAGTCTAGTCCTAAATTTAAAAGGAAGAGAAGCAATTCTGCTGAAGCTCTGGATACTTTGAAAACATATAAGGACAAAGAAGAAACAAGGCGTTTGGAAGAAGGTGAGCGTAGAGAGAAACAACACAGGGGGGAAATGTCTCTGATGGAGAGACTGATCGATGCTATGAACGTATGAAGGAAACATAATTATTTAGGGTAAAGAAGCCATTTTTGATATTACACGTCAACTTCGATCAGTTGCCACGTGTCAACTTCGATCAGTTGCCATGTTTGTACAAATTGGCTACCTTTCAAAAAGTGTTGACTACATTTATTCTTAAAGCTTTGGTAAAAATGTTTGCTAATGTTTTAGGCACAAAGATGTATATCTGGTTCCAAACATCAGTTTGTACATAACTTTTGGGGTACTATGTAGCTTCAATTTTGCATCTATGGGTGGGTGTTCAATTAAAAAAATGCCTTCCCTTGGTCTCACGTATGTTGTAATGAAATAGCCCTCATCTGAGCCGAAGGCTCATGGTGATGAGCTATTATGACCACTTTTTGTCATCTAATGTCCGTTAAGTTTTTTTAAACGACTTCTCCTCATAATAAGTACTGATAAAGGTGATCCTTTGAGAGCAACTAACACAATTAAGAGAATAAAGCAGCAGTCTCGGTTTTATTGAGTCTGTTCATGAGAAGTAATGGTCGGTTTTATTGAGTCTGTTCATGAGAAGTAATGGAAGAAGCAACACTTCTCACGCCCCCTAGCACCGGCTTAAGCGGTATTCTACTTCAAAGCCACCTATATTGGGCTCGTTGGTCCCAAAGGACTAGTAAAAAATAACACTACTGATTCGTAGCACGGGGAGATTTTTTACAGCCGCCACACTGCACTAAACGAACGCTAGTGTAAATGTTAATAAGTGCTGATAAAGGTGATCCTTTGAGAGCAACTAACAAAATTAAGAGAATAAAGCAGCTGACATGATGGTAGATGACAATGAGAGAAAGTGTTTTAATCAAGAACCATAACTATATCTTCATTCACATTAGAGTTATTCCCTTTATTGTGTTGAACTCTATATATAATTTGTGTCCGGCACATATAACTTTAAAACTAATGGGAATGGAATGCATTTTACACAATGAGAGAAGGCTATGATATGAAAAATGCAGAATACAATAACTATAACTCTATATTCATCCTTTATTGTCCCTTTCATACTTATTTTGTTTGTATGGTATTTTACGTCATTTTCAACACATGTCAGGTAATATATGACGGTCATTTTTTTTGTGGTGGAGGCAAACCACCCACTTTTCCTGGGTAGAACACCTCCAGCCATCCGTAAAAATTGACACTTACTTTTCCTGGGTAGAACCAATACTGAACACCTCCCGCCATCCGTAAGAATCAACACTTTGTCACTTACAAGTTGAGCTCCCAGTGTGATTCGAACGCGCTGCGGTGAGAGGTGAGAAAGTTTCCAATGCAACGTCGTTAACCACCCAGCCACGGAGACTCGTACTTGTAATTATTGTCCAGAGCATAACTTGAAAACTACATATGAGACAGGAATGAAACTTGACAATTAGGGTAATTAATGAAAAGAAGTGCAGAGCACAAGAACCATAACTCAGCTTGAGTAAAGACATAATTCTTTTTCTTTGTACTCTTTAATATTTATATCTTGTCAATACAATGAATTGCCGTACACTCTTCTTTTGACCTTTGTCTAGAGAATAATCGCTCATATATAAAAATACATAGGTGTATTTTTATTATTGTTATTGTACATTTGTCCTAAACATTTTGTCCACTGATACACCTTCAATCACACAAAGCATCTATTTCTGTCAGTTCTTTTTTTCCTTGTTATTCTAGTGAACATTAGGTTTAAATACAGTATTGGTGCAAATTAATAAACTGAACAATGAGTCATTTACAAAAATAATTTGCTTCAAACTAGTGATCATTCATAAAAAATATTAATATTCAAGTTATGTAGAATGAATGGTGTTTTATAGCACGTCGACTCATAAATAGGTCATATTGTGCGCAAAAACTGATGAAAGATGAAGAAATAAAGTAGTAATTTAACAAGAGGTCAATGACCTTGAAGCTCTACTGATTGATTTTGAAAACTTGTTTCTTGAAAATTTATTTTTAGCCATGGCGGCCATCTTGAATTTCTGGCCGACCTGAAATTTTGCTAGGATCAATTAGACATCAAGAGCAACATTCCTGTGAAGTGTCCTGAAAATCCGTCAAGAAGTTTCAGAGGAGTAGTCGCTACAAGTTTTCATTATATAACTCTATGTAAACAAAGATGGCCACTGCAGGCAGCCATGTTTAACGTCGAATCGAAACAATTTTTGACAAGGACTAACATCATGTCATGCTGATCATTTTAAAAAAGTCCCATATCAATATCACTTATAGTTTTCAAGATGTAGTCGCTACAAATTTGTATTTTGAAATATTTTTTTTAGCCATGGCAGCTATCTTGAATTTCCGGCCGAACTGAAATTTTGCTAGGCTCAATTAGACATCAAGAGCAACATTCCTGTGAAGTTTCATGAAAATCCGTCAAGTAGTTTCAGAGGAGTAGTCGCTACAAGTTTTCATCATATAACTCTATGTAAACAAAGATGGCCCCTGGCAGCCATCTTTAACGTCGAATCAAAACAATTTTCGAAAAGGACCAACATCATGTCATACTGATCATTTTAGAAAAAGTCCCATATCAATATCACTTAGAGTTTTCATGAAGTAGTCGCTAAAAACTTGTTTTTAAAAACCTATTTTTAGATTTGGCGGCCATCTTGGATTTCACATCAACATGAATTTTTGCTAGGATCAACTAGACTTCATGGGCAACATTTCTGTAAATTTTCATGAAAATCCATTCCGTAGTTTCAGAGGAGTAGTCGCTACAAAAAAAGTTTACGGACAGACAGACAGACAGACGGATGACGGACACCACGGCATAAGCTCTGCTGATCTCTGATCAGTAGAGCTAAAAACTAAAGTCTGTCTCAGCAGCTTCTGTGTTACATCCCCATGCTACATATTTGTAGTTTTATCTTTAAACTATCTTTATCTTTAGTTTATCTTTACTATTAGCCCATTATAGTCCATACAACGCCAGAACAAAAAGATGACAGATTGAAAGCGAAAAGACGAAATACAATGACAAAAACAGGACACTATAAAATGTCTTTTCGCGTGGCGTTCAAATGCCAGGTCTTCTTTTCGTCATCTTTTCGTTGTCGCGAAGAAAAGACGAAATGGCAAAAATAAGCCACCATAATTAATATGGGTACAAAAGAATTGAAAAAGAAAGGTTACACGATTGAATCTATTTTTATTCACAATATCTTATTTACCCACCCCACCCCCACGCATTTCACCTCAATTACACACCCACATTTTCAAAAACCTGTCTAACGATGCGTGTTAAATATTAACAAGAGGTCAATGACCTTGAATCTCTACTGATTAATTTTGATTTCAGAAAGTAGTCGCTACAGACTTGTTTTTTGAAAAATTATTTTTAGCCGTGGCGGCCATCTTGAATTTCCGGCCAACCTGAAATTTTGCTAGGATCAATTAGACATCAAGAGCAACATTCCAGTGAAGTTTAATGAAAATCCATCAAGTAGTTTCAGAGAAATAGTCGCTACAAGTTTTCATTATATAACTCTTATGTAAACAAAGATGGCCACTGGCAGCCATGTTTAACGTCGAATCAAAATAATGTTTGACTCTGATAACCATCATGTCATGCTGATCATTTTACAAAAAGTCCCATATCAATATCACTTATAGTTTTCAAGACGTAGTCGCTTCAAACTTCTTTTTTAAAAATCTATTTTTAGCTGTGGCGGCCATCTTGAATTTTTGGCCGATCTGAAATTTTGCTAGGATCAATTAGACATTAAGAGCAACATTCCTGTAAAGTTTCATGAAAATCCACCAAGTAGTTTCAAAGGAGTAGTCGCTACAAGTTTTTACTATATAACTCTATGTAAACAAAGATGGCCGCTGGCAGCCATGTTTAACGTTGAATAAAAAAAAAATTTTGACAAGGACCAACATCATGTCATGCTGATCATTTTAGAAAAAGTCCCATATTAATATCACTTATAGTTTTCAAGAAGTAGTCGCTACAAACTTGTATTTTGAAAAATTATTTTTAGCCGTGGCGGCCATCTTGAATTTCCAGCCGACCTGAAATTTTGCTAGGATCAATTAGACATCAAGAGCAACATTCCTGTGAAGTTTCATGAAAATCCGTCAAGTAGTTTCAGAGGAGATAGGTGTGGAACAACTTTCTCTGTGTTTCATTTCCTCGGTATTTACATACATCGTGTTGTTTATACACCTTTTGGAATATTTTAGTAGTACAGGCAATATTGGAGCCTTTGCAGCACAATGCAAACCTATTAACTACCAACCTTAAGTTATTGCAAATACTCTGAAATACCACCAACACTATAGCGTGGAGTCAGCTGCATACAGAGCTATGGTTATTTGTTGAGATATGAAGGCTAAATCATTGATGTATAGCAAAAATAAAAGGGGATCAAAAATATATCATCGCTGTATAGTCAAACCCCAATTCATAATGATTTGACAAGATCTTTTTTCTACATTGACAACATGGCCCTCACTCTAAGGTCAATGTTTATAAGGAGCATCAGGGAATTGTCTTAAACAAGTTTTAATGATATGTGATGCTGTGGTCAAAAAGTCTCCTATCCCATGGGACCGTCGGGTAAAATTTTAAGTGTTCTATATAGCCTTAAGTAGTGGTTGAAAAAGCTTGTTGCAAAAGATACCTAGTGAGTTTTTACTTTGCACTTAAATCTGATTTTTCTTTCTCTACTTTTTTACAGCATGTCGCGCAAGAATATTGCCGAGCTTCCATCTGCAGGAACAGACAGGCCTGTGCCCTATACAAAAGGCCACTTGGAAGTTTTGGTAGTGAAGGTTGGGCATACAGCCACATTTTAAAATTCGGGCCTGGGAGGCGCAATACTTAACTTCAGCATAGCAGCCAGCTCCGGATGTAGAATGCTTAGCTTAAATGACCAGTCAAAGTTTCGACTGATTAAAGAAGGCAGGTCACTTCACCTAAGAAACTTTCTTTTGAAAGTGGAAAAAGTCATGTTGACCGCGAACTCGAAAGTGATGATGACAGCACAGGTCACAGTGTCCAGTAACATACACCAAGCTGCTGTAGAATTGGTGATCCCTTCTTCACCTTATAAATCGCTCAACGAAGTGAAGACCTCCAAAACAAAACAAGTGGTCACTGTTCGTGGACAGATTATCAAGGTATGCCATTTTCATATTTTTTTCCTTTTCTATACCTGCTTAATCTCCACCACGCTGTGTAACCCATTACAAACTTCTTCCCATACACCCCTGCCCATTCAGTGTTTTTTATGCCTAATTTGGGGCCCCATTCACAATTCCAAAATATATCCTTTTTCACACAATTATATGCAAAACAAGAGGCCCAAGAGGGCCTGTGGACGCTCTACTGGCTTACATGGCTCTTATAACACCAATGAAGCGAGTGACTGCCATTTACGTTTTTTTGAAAGTTTCGGGCAAAAAAACAGCTTTTTAACTAAATCAAGGGCCATAACTCCTCTGTTACTGGTCCGACTGGTCCAACATAGAGCTAAAAAAAAAAAATAAAAAAAAAAAATATGAAAAAAAAGGAATAATTTAAAAAAAAAAAAAAATGAAAAAAAAACATAATTAAAAAAAAATAAAAAAAATAAATAAATAAAAAAATTAAAAAAAATTTTTTATAATAATTAAAATAAAATTAATAATAATATAAAAAAGAGTTGTAAAATCTGGTAAAGTTTGGCAAAGATCAGATGCAAAATGAAGGCCCTATCGTATGACGAGGCATATTATAGCATTTTTAACAAAATCAAAGGCCACAACTCCGCTGTTACTGGTCTGATCTGGTTGGTTTTACAACTCGACCAAGCTTTCATAGACATTAACAATTTCATGAAGTTTGGTAAAGATCGGATGAAAAATGAAGGCGCTATCATCTTAACGAGGCAAAATATATCATTTTGAAGTAAATCAAGGGCCATAACTCCGATGTTACTGGTCCAATATGGCTGGTTTTCGAACTTGTCTGAGCTTTCATTGATATTAACAATCTGATAAAGTTTGGTAAAGATCGGATGAACAATGAAGCCCCTATAGTCTTAACGAGGCAAAATATAGCATTTTAACTAAATCAAGGGCCATAACTCCGCTGTTACTATTCCGATATGGCTGGTTTTTGAACTTGTCCAAGCTTTCATTGATATTAACAATCTGATCAAGTTTGGTAAAGATCGGATGAACAATAAAGCCCCTATCGTCTTAACGAGGCAAAATATAGCATTTTTAACTAAATCAAGGGCCATAACTTCGCTGTTACTGGTCCGATATGGCTGTTTTTCAAACTTGTTCGAGCTTTCAACGACATTAACAATCTGATAAAGATTGGTAAAGATCGGATGAACAATGAAGCCCCTATCGTCTTAACGATGCAAAATATAGCATTTTTAACTAAATCAAGGGCTACAACTCCGCTGATTCTGGTCCGATCTGGCTGGTTTTCTAACTTGTCCGAGCTTTCATTGATATTAACAATGTGGTAAAGTTTGGTAAAGATAGGAAGAAAAATGAAGGCCCTATCGTCTTAACGAGGCAAAATTTAGCAATATAGCATTATTAACTAAATCAAGGGCCATAACTCCGCTGTTACTTGTCAGATCTGGCTGGTTTCCGAACTCATCCGAGCTTTTATTAATATTAACAACCTGTTAAAGTTTGGTAAAGATCGGATGAAAAATGAAGGCCCTATCGTCTTAACGAGACAAAAGTTAACAACGGACGGACGACGGACGGACGACGGACGGACGACGGACGGACGGACGACGGACAACTCGGCATCCCATAAGCTCTGCTGGCCTTCGGCCAGTAGAGCTAAAAATCACAATCTAAAAAACACAAGAGGCCCAAGAGGGCCTGTGGACACTCTACTGGCTAAAACAGCTCTTATAGATTTAGACAGATATAGCTAGATATCTTCTCCTATAGATTTAACAAAGGAAAATACAATATAGCATTTTCAACAAATCAAGGGCCATAACTCTGTTATTACGCACAAGATCTAGCTGGTTTTCGAAATTGTCCAAGATTTCATTGATATACCGCGCTTTGCACAACTAGACATCATACCGAGGCTTCCTGCCAAATTTCTTTGATATCCAACAAGCAGTTTAAGAGGAGTAGTGTCGACAAGAAATTTAAATTAAAAATGTCAAAGGGCCATAACTCCGACAAAAATCAGCGAACTGGAACAAAAGCGTGATATGCACAACTAGACATCTTACCGATTGTTCCTGCCAAGTTTCGTCGAAATTCAACAAGGCATTTAGGATAAGTAGCACCGACAAGAAATTTTAAAGTAAGTGTCAAGTAATTAAAAAGATAATAAAAAAAAGCAAGAGGTCAATGACCTTGAAGCTCTACTGATTGATTTTGTTTTCAGGAAGAAGTCGCTACAAACTTGTTTTTTGAAAATCTATTTTTAGCAGTGGTGGCCATCTTGAATTTCCGGCCGACCTGAAATTTTGCTAGGATCAATTAGACATCAAGAGCAACATTCCTGTGAAGTTTCATGAAAATCCGTCAAGTAGTTTCAGAGGAGTAGTCGCTACAAGTTTTCATTATATAACTCTATGTAAACAAAGATGGCCGCTGACAGCCATGTTTAACATTGAGTCAAAATAATGTTCGACTCGGATAACCATCATGTCATGCTGATAATTTTAGAAAAAGTCCCATATCAATATCACTTATAGTTTTCAAGAAGTAGTCGCTACAAACTTATTTTTTTAATCTATTTTTAGCTGTGGCGGCCATCTTGAATTTCTGGCCGATCTGAAATTTTGCTAGGATCAATTAGACATCAAGAGCAACATTCCTGTGAAGTTTCATGAAAATCCGTCAAGTAGTTTCAGACGAGTAGTCGCTACAAGTTTTCAATATATAACTCTATGTAAACAAAGATGGCCACTGGCAGCCATGTTTAAAGTTGAATCAAAATAATGTTCGACTCGGATAACCATCATGTCATGCTGATCATTTTAGAAAAAGTCCCATATCAATATCTCTTATAGTTTTCAAGGAGTAGTCGTTACAAACTTATCATTTAACAAGAGGTCAATGACCTTGAAGCTCTACTGATTGATTTTGATTTCAGGAAGTAGTGACTACAAACTTGATTTTTGAAAATCTATTTGTAGCCGTGGTGGCCATCTTGAATTTCCGGCCGACCTGAAATTTTGCTAGGATCAATTAGACATCAAGAGCAACATTTCTGTGAAGTTTCATAAAAATCCGTCAAGTAATTTCAGAGGAGTAGTCGCTACAAGTTTTCATTATATAACTCTATGTAAACAAAGATGTTTAACATTGAATAAAAATAATGTTCGACTCGGATAACCATCATGTCATGCTGATAATTTTAGAAAAAGTCCCATATCAATATCTCTTATAGTTTTCAAGAAGTAGTCGCTACAAACTTATTTTTTTAAATCTATTTTTAGCTGTGGCGGCCATCTTAAATTACTGGCTGATCTGAAATTTTGCTAGGATCAATTAGACATCAATAGCAACATTCCTGTGAAGTTTCATGAAAATCCGTCAAGTAGTTTCAGAGGAGTACTTGCTACAAGTTTTCATTATATAACTCTATCTAACAAAGATGGCCGCTGACAGCCATGTTTAACATCGAATCAAAACAATTTTTGACAAGGACCAACATCATGTCATGCTGATCATTTTAGAAAAAGTGACATATCAATATCACTTATAGTTTTTAAGAAGTAGTCGCTACAAAGTTGTATTTTGAAAATCTTTTTTTAGCCATGGCGGCCATCTTGAATTTCCGGCCGACCTGAAATTTTGCTAGGATCAATTAGACACCAAGAGCAACATTCGGGTGAAGTTTCATGAAAATCTGTCAAGTAGTTTCAGAGGAGTAGTCGCTACAAGTTATCATTATAGAACTCTATGTAAACAAACATGGCCACTGGCAGCCATGTTTAACGTCGAATCAAAATAATGTTCGACTTGAATAACCATCATGTCATGCTGATCATTTTAGAAAAAGTCCCATATCAATATCACTTATAGTTTTCAAGAAGTAGTCGCTACAAACTTGTATTTTGAAAATCTATTTTTAGCCATGGCGGCCATCTTGAATTTCCGGCCAACCTAAAATTTTGCAAGGATCAATTAGATCAAGAGCAACATTCGTGTGAAGTTTCATGAAAATCCGTCAAGTATTTTCAGAGGAGTAGTCGCTACAAGTTATCATTATATAACTCTATGTAAACAAAGATGGCCACTGGCAGCCATGTTTAACGTCGAATCAAAATAATGTTCGACTCGGATAACCATCATGTCATGCTGATCATTTTAGAAAAAGTCCCATATCAATATCACTTATAGTTTTCAAGAAGTAGTCGATACAAACTTATTTTTTTTAAATCTATTTTTAGCTGTGGCGGCCATCTTGAATTTCTGGCCTATCTGAAATTTTGCTAGGATCAATTAGACATCAAGAGCAACATTCCTGTGAAGTTTCATGAAAATCCGTCAAGTAGTTTTAGAGGAGTAGTCGCTACAAGTTTTCAATATATAACTCTATGTAAACAAAGATGGCCACTGGCAGCCATGTTTAACGTCAAATCAAAATAATGTTCGACTCGGATAACCATCATGTCATGCTGATCATTTTAGAAAAAGTCCCATATCAATATCTCTTATATTTTTCAAGAAGTAGTCGCTACAAACTTATTTTTTAAAAATCTATTTTTAGCCGTGGCGGCCATCTTGAATTTCAGGCCGACCTGCAATTATGCTAGGATCGATTAGACATCAAGAGCAACATTCCTGTGAAGTTTCATGAAAATCCGTCAAGTAGTTTCAGAGGAGTAGTCGCTACAAGTTTTCATTATATAACTCTATGTAAACAAAGATGGCCGCTGGCAGCCATGTTTAACGTCGAATCAAAACGATTTTCGACAAGGACCAACATCATGTCATCCTGATCATTTTAGAAAAAGTCCCATATCAATATCTCTTATAGTTTACAAGGAGTAGTCGCTACATACTTATTTTTTAAAAAACTATTTTTAGCCGTGGCGGCCATTTTGAATTTCCGGCCGACCTGAAATTATGCTAGGATCAATTAGACATCAAGAGCAACATTCCTGTGAAGTTTCATGAAAATCCGTCAAGTAGTTTCAGAGGAGTAGTCGCTACAAGTTTTCATTATATAACTCTATGTAAACAAAGATGGCCGCTGGCACCCATGTTTAACGTCGAATCAAAACGATTTTCGACAGGGACCAACATCATGTCATGCTGATCATTTTAGAAAAAGTCCCATAGCAATATCCCTTAGAGTTT
This sequence comes from Cyrtodaria siliqua, assembly GCA_037043455.1. Taxonomy (NCBI): domain Eukaryota; kingdom Metazoa; phylum Mollusca; class Bivalvia; order Adapedonta; family Hiatellidae; genus Cyrtodaria; species Cyrtodaria siliqua. Next base: position 69,611 of record JAWPHD010007881.1, on the reverse strand, counting down.
TCAAGAAGTAGTCGCTACAAACTTGTTTTTTAAAAACCTATTTTTAGATTTAGCGGCCATCTTGGATTTCACATCTACATGAATTTTTGCTAGGATCAACTAGACTTCATGGGCAACATTTCTGTAAAGTTTCATGAAAATCCATTCAGTAGTTTCAGAGGAGTAATCGCTACAAAAAAAAAGTTAACGGACAGCCGGACGGACGGACGACGGACACCGCACCACGGCATAAGCTCTGCTGATCTCTGATCAGTAGAGCTAAAAATCTATTTTTAGCCGTGGCGGCCATCTTGAATTTCCGGCCGACCTGAAATTTTGCTAGGATCAATTAGACATCAAGAGCAACATTCCTGTGAAGTTTCATGCAAATCCGTCATGTAGTTTCAGAGGAGTAGTCGCTACAAGTTTTCATTATATAACTCTATGTAAACAAAGATGGCCGCTGGCAGCCATGTTTAACGTCGAATCAAAACGATTTTCGACAAGGACCAACATCATGTCATCCTGCTCATTTTAGAAAAAGTCCCATATCAATATCTCTTATAGTTTTCAAGAAGTAGTCGCTACAAACTTATTTTTTAAAAATCTATTTTTAGCAGTGGCGGCCATCTTGAATTTCCGGCCGACCTGAAAATTTGCTAGGATCAATTAGACATCAAGAGCAACATTCCTGTGAAGTTTCATGAAAATCAGTCAAGTAGTTTCAGAGGAGTAGTCGCTACAAGTTTTCAATATATAACTCTATGTAAACAAAGATGGCCACTGGCAGCCATGTTTAACGTCGAATCAAAACGATTTTCGACAAGGACCAACATCATGTCATGCTGATCATTTTAGAAAAAGTCCCATAGCAATATCCCTTAGAGTTTTCAAGAAGTAGTTGCTACAAACTTGTTTTTTAAAAACATATTTTTAGATTTGGCGGCCATCTTGGATTTCACATCTACATGAATTTTTGCTAGGATCAACTAGACTTCATGGGCAACATTTCTGTAAAGTTTCATGAAAATCCATTCAGTAGTTTCAGAGGAGTAGTCGCTACAAAAAAAAAGTTAACGGACGGACAGACGGACGGACGGACGACGGACACCGCACCACGGCATATGCTCTGCTGATCTCTGATCAGTAGAGCTAAAAAAAAAAAAAAAATGGTACCCCCAGGGCGCATCCAAATTTGACACCATTTGAACAAACGAGGACCATAAGCTGATGCTACATGTAATACATGAGAGCTCTGTGCCATGTGGTTTCAGAGAAGAAGTTTGCCTATACAAGCCTAAGTAAAACTGTGACCCCCAGGTTGGGGCCAAATGTGACCAATGGGTCACCATTTGAACAAACTTGGTAGAAGACCATAAGCTTATAGCAAATGCAAAATATTAAACCTCTGGCTCTTGCAGTTTCAGAGAAGAAGATTTTTTAAGTTTTTCCCTATACATGTCTATGTAAAACATGTGACCCTTGGGGCGGGGTCAAATGTGACCTGAGGGTCACCATTTGAACAAACTTGGTAAAGGACCATAAGCTTATAGTAAATGCAAAATATTAAACCTCTGGCTGTTGTAGTTTCCGAGAAGATGATTTTTAAAAAAAAAATCCTATATAAGTCTATGTAAAACTGTGATCCCCGAGGCGGGGACAAATTTGACCCCAGGGTCACCATTTGAACAAACTTAGTAGAGGACTATAAGCTGATGCTACAAGTAATACATGAGAGCTCTGTGCCATGTGGTTCCAGAGAAGAAGATTTTTTCCGTTTTTCCCTATACAAGCCTATGTAAAACTGTGAAGAAATATAAAAAGATTGGACAAGGAAAGTAGCATTCAAGGAGGACAGTAAACCACAAAACACAGAAACAAACACGCAAACAGACAAACAAGAAGGCAAAAGCAATAATAAATGCAAACGACATCACAAACACAAAAAGGGTTGACCGCCTTGGAACGGTCAGTGGCAAAGTAGGCCACTGGGGGTTTAAACCGGTTCTAGGGTGCACCAAACCTCACACTTACCCTACTGTCATCCCATTAAAACAGGACAGTGTAAATAAAGAAACCCCCGCCATGATCCAATCTCTAACCAACAAGGCAGCATCAATAGGCAATATAAGTAAAACACAAAAATGCTCGTGTAAATATAATACAAAACAAGAGGCCCAAGAGGGCCTGTGAACGCTCTACTGGCTGTTATACCATTGATGAATCGAGTCGTACTACATGGTGTCTAGAGTGTACACAAGGTTTTTCAAGTATTTGACCTAGTGACCTAGTTTTTGACCCCATTTTCGAACTTGACCAAAATATAATTAAGACAACATTCGACAAAGTTTCATCAAGATCGGGTCAGAAATATGGCCTCTAGAGTGTACTAGTGACGTAGTTTTTGACCCTGTGTGACCCATTTTCGAACTTTAGCAAGCTATAATTGAGACAAATATTCTGACAAAATTGCATCAATATCGGGTCAAAAATATGGCCTCTAAAGTATACACACGGTTTTTCCAAAGTTTGACCTAGTGACCTAGTTTTTAACACCATGTGACCCATTTTTGAACTTGACCAAGATATAATTAAGATAAACATTTTGACAAAGAGTGTACACAAGGTTTTTCCAATATTTGACCTAGTGACCTAGTTTTTAACCCCATGTGACCCATTTTCAAACTTGACCAAGATATAATTAAGACAAACATTCTGACAAAGTTGCATCAAGCTCGGGTCAAAAATATGGCCTCTAGAGTGTACACAAGGTTTTTTCAATATTTGACCTAGTGACCTAGTTTTTAACTTCATGTGACCCATTTCCGAACTTGATCAAGATATAATTAAGATAAACAATTTGACAAAATTTCATCAAGATTGGGTAACAAATATGACCTCTAGAATGTACCCAATTTTTTCTAAGTATTTGACCTAGTGACCTAGTTTTTGACCCCACATGACCCATTTTTGAACTTGACCGAGATTTCATTGAGACAAACATTCTGACAAAGTTTCAAGTTCGGGTCAAAAATATGGCCTCTAGAGTGTACACACGGTTTTTCCAAAGTTTGACCTAGTGACCTAGTTTTTAACACCATGTGACCCATTTTTGAACTTGACCAAGATATAATTAAGACAAACTTTTTGACAAAGTTTCATCAAGATTGGGTCAGAAATACGGCTTCTAGAGTGTACACAAGGTTTTTCAAGTATTTGATCTAGTGACCTAGTTTTTAACCCCATGTGACCCATTTTTAAACTTGACCAAGATATAATTAAGACAAACATTCTGACAAAGTTGCATCAAGATCGGGTAAAAAATATGGCCTCTAGAGTGTACACACGGTTTTTCCAAAGTTTGACCTAGTGACCTAGTTTTTAACACCATGTGACCCATTTTTGAACTTGACCAAGATATAATTAAGACAAACATTTTGACAAAGAGTGTACACACGGTTTTTCCAATATTTGTCCTAGTGACCTAGTTTTTAACACCATGTGACCCATTTTCAAACCTGACCAAGATATAATTAAGACAAACATTCTGACAAAGTTGCATCAAGCTCGGGTCAAAAATATGGCCTCTTAGAGTGTACACAAGGTTTTTCCAATATTTGACCTAGTGACCTAGTTTTTGACCCCACATGACCCATTTTCGAACTTGACCGAGATTTCATTGAGACAAACAATTAAGATAAACATTCTGACAAAGTTGCATCAAGCTCGGGTCAAAAATATGGCCTCTAGAGTCTACACAAGGTTTTTCCAATATTTGACCTAGTGACCTAGTTTTTAACTTCATGTGACCCATTTTCGAACTTGATCAAGATATAATTAAGATAAACAATTTGACAAAGTTTCATCAAGATTGGGTAACAAATATGACCTCTAGAGTGTACGCAAGTTTTTTCAAGTATTTGACCTAGTGACCTAGTTTTTGACCCCACATGACCCATTTTTGAACTTGACCGAGATTCCATTAAGACAAACATTCTGACAAAGTTTCATCAAGATCAGGTCAAAAATATGGCCTCTAGAGTGTACACACGGTTTTTCCAAAGTTTGACCTAGTGACCTAGTTTGTAAAACCATGTGACCCATTTTTGAACTTGACCAAGATATAATTAAGACCAACATTTTGACAAAGTTTCATCAAGATTGGATCAGAAATACGGCTTCTAGAGTGTACACAAGGTTTTTCAAGTATTTGACCTAGTGACCTAGTTTTTAACCCCATGTGACCCATTTTCAAACTTGACCAAGATATAATTAAGACAAACATTCTGACAAAGTTGCATCAAGCTCGGGTCAAAAATATGGCCTTTAGAGTGTACACAAGGTTTTTCCAATATTTGACCTAGTGACCTAGTTTTTGACCCCACATGACCCATTTTCGAACTTGACCGAGATTTCATTGAGACAAACATTCTGACAAAGTTTCATGATGATTGCATCAGAAATGTGGCCTCTAGAGTGAACACAAGCAAAAGTTAACGGACGGACGACGGACAGACGACGGAAGACGGACAACACACCATCCCATAAGCCTAGAAAGCCACAATGAAGGTACTCAATGACTTTGCAGAAGCCAGAGCAGTAAGAGAATAAACCATTAAGGGCACGACAAGAAAGATCATGGACAAACATCAAATGCCACCGTCCCAATGGGCTATAGGTAGGCGTCATCATAGGGTCCACAGCCTGTCCGGTCATCGTACAATTAAAGAGGAAAGCATAGTGGCGAACTGTAAAAGGGTCCACCACCAAGCATGCAATACGTTGCAAAATGAAAGGGTCATAACCTCTTTTGATAAACTTTTTAACAAGTTTAACAAAGATAGTATGAAAGTGATCATGACCTAGAATCTTACGAAGTTTATAAATCACATCACCATAGAAGTCAGGTTGTGATAGTCCTTGTCGCAGAAGAGTCCTTAAATTACTTTTATATTTGGAAACCCCGGGGTGGGGCCAAATGTGACCCCTGGGTCACCATTTGAACAAACTTAGTAGAGGACCACAAGCTTATAGCAAATGCAAAATATTAAACCTCTGGCTCTTGCAGTTTCAGAGAAGAAGATTTTTTAAGTTTTTCCCTATATGTCTATATGAAAAACATGCAAAACCTCAATATACAAACTTTGGAACCCCGGGGCACAGCCATTTTTGACCTGGGGACTTTATTTGAACAAACTTGATAGTCTAGGCGTTGGCAATCATTTTAAAAGAAAAACTGTTGAAATCTGTCTAGCGGTTCTGGAGAAGAAGATTTTTTTAAGGTTTCGACCATATATGGTAATAGCAGCCATCTTGGATGTAGCGCTGACCTAATTTTAACAAATCTAAAAAGCATTCATCTAAGGATCATCCACGTAAAGTTTGGTAAAAATTAGCCAAGCAGCTTTTGAGGAGAAGTCGTTTGAAGAAAAGTTAACAGACGACGGACGACGAACGACGGACAACACACCATCCCATAAGCTCTGCTAAGGGATATTAAACTGTGAAAATTAAAAATAAAAAAGTTTATTTCTCTTTTGTTATAATATTTCACAATTTGAACAATTTTTAGAAAAATGTCGCTATTTTTCACAATGACACGGGCACAGGTCACAAAACACATTAAAAACAAAAGGTCAATGACCTTGAAGCTTTACTGATAGATTTTTGATAGCTAGGTCAACATTTATGTGAAGTTTCATGAAAACCCATCAAGTAGTTTCATAGGAGTAGTCGCTACAAGTTTTCATTATATAACTCTATGTAAACAAAGATGGCCACTGGCAGCCATGTTTAAAGTTGAATCAAAATAATGTTCGACTCGGATAACCATCATGTCATGCTGATCATTTTAGAAAAAGTCCCATATCAATATCTCTTATAGTTTTCAAGGAGTAGTCGTTACAAACTTATCATTTAACAAGAGGTCAATGACCTTGAAGCTCTACTGATTGATTTTGATTTCAGGAAGTAGTGACTACAAACTTGATTTTTGAAAATCTATTTGTAGCCGTGGTGGCCATCTTGAATTTCCGGCCGACCTGAAATTTTGCTAGGATCAATTAGACATCAAGAGCAACATTTCTGTGAAGTTTCATAAAAATCCGTCAAGTAATTTCAGAGGAGTAGTCGCTACAAGTTTTCATTATATAACTCTATGTAAACAAAGATGTTTAACATTGAATAAAAATAATGTTCGACTCGGATAACCATCATGTCATGCTGATAATTTTAGAAAAAGTCCCATATCAATATCTCTTATAGTTTTCAAGAAGTAGTCGCTACAAACTTGAAGTTTTTACTATATAACTCTAGGTAAACAGAGATGGCCACTGGCAGCCATGTTTAATGTCGAATCAAAATAATTTTTGACAAGGATCAACATCATGTCATACTGATCATTTCAGAAAAAGTCCAATATCAATGTCACTTATAGTTTTCAAGAAGTAGTCGCTACAAACTTTTTTTAAAAAAATCTGTTTTTAGCCATGGCGGCCATCTTGAATTTCCGGCCGACCTAAAAAAAATCTGGGATCAATTAGACATCAAGAGCAACATTCCTGTGAACTTTTCATAAAAATGTGTCAAGTAGTTTCAGAGTAGTCGCTACAAGTTTTTACTATATAAATCTATGTAAACAAAGATGGTCGCTAGCGGCCATGTTTAAAGTTGCATCGAAATAAATTCAGACAAGGATCAACATCATGTCATGCTGATCATTTTATAAAATGTCCCATATCAATATCACAGTTTTCAAGAAATAGTCGCTACAATTTTATTTTTTTTTAAATTTATTTTTAGCTGTGGCAGCCATTTTGTATTTCCGGCTAGTCTGAAATTTTGCTAGGATCAACTAGACATCAAGAGCAACAGTCGTGTGAAGTTCCATGAACATCCGTCAAGTAGTTTCAGAGGAGTAGTCGCTACAAGTTTTTATTATATAACTCTATGTAAACAAAGATGGCCACTGGCAGTCATGTTTAACGTCGAATCCAAATAATGTTCGACTCAGATCAACATCATGTCATGCTGGTCATTTTAGAAAAAGTCCCATATTAATATCACTTCTAGTTTTCAAGAAGTAGTCGCTACAAACTTATTTTTTAAAAATCTATTTTTAGCTGTGGTGGCCATCTTGAATTTCTGGCCGATCTGAAATTTTGCTAGGATCAATAACACATCAAGAGCAACATTCCTGTAAAGTTTCATGAAAATCCGCCAAGTAGTTTCAGAGGAGTAGTCGCTACAAGTTTTACTATATAACTCTATGTAAACAAAGATGGCCGCTGGCAGCCGTGTTTAACGTCGAATCAAAATGATTTTTGACAAGGACCAACATCATGTCATGCTGATCATTTTAGAAAAAGTCCCATATCAATATCACTTATAGTTTTCAAGAAGTAGTCGCTACAAACTTGTATTTTAAAAATCTATTTTTAGCTTTTGTGGCCATCTTAGATTTCACATCAACATGAATTTTTGCTAGGATCAACTAGACTTCATGGGCAACATTTCTGTAAAGTTTCATGAATATCCATCCAGTAGTTTCAGAGGAGTAGTCGCTACAAATAAAAGTTTACGGACAGACAGATGGACGGACGGACGGACAGACGATGGACGCCGCACCGCGGCATGATCATGATCTTGTGGTGCCTTTATATATATACATATATATATATATATGGAACTTTCAAAAATTAGTCTGTGTGTGTATTTGTTTCCAACTTGAAAACTTTCATAAAATATGCTACTCATATAGATATCTATGGTATTACCATGGTGTCAATAAATTTTATCAAAATTTTTGTTTCTGGAGTATAACTCCAAAACCTTTCAAAACATCATTATAAAACTCATTACATGTATCAGAACTTTTACGTTTACATGGAAGCAGCAATACAAATATTTGTTCATATCTAGCGTTACTCTAAAATCTGTTGCTGTATCTTCATGATACTAGCTGTTGTGGTGCTTGCTGTATTATACCTCAATAATTTCAGAAGACTAGATGTGGATGTATTCCAACTTTCTGTCAAGGAGCAACCAATTTGTGTTCAATTGCAAGTCTAACCTCCATTTCATTTTTAACAGGTACACAAACATTGAAGAAACATTTCATCTCCTACGAAACAAATCAACACAGACAGATGTCAATGACAATATGGAGAATCAGGCTTCTGAAGGACCTCTCCAAATCCCGGGGATCTTGCATATTACCCATGCTGTCAACCCCTATATCAAGACGTCTACTCCAAAAAAGAAAGAGCAAATATCTATAGAAGACCGACTGGATTCTATTTTCAACAGTAGTGTTACTACACACTTTACTGATGACTCTATGAATGACCCTGACTATAACCCACGTGACGACCTTTTGGACATGTTGGCTACCGAGCCTGAACATGACACAAGTCCAGGAAGTTTATAATGTTTGAGGAACACCTGCTATCTCTCTTAACTGTATGTCCCGAGTGTTCTTCATCGACAACAGCAACAACACAGCAAATTAAAGGAACAGCATTACGAGTACTGCTACTGCAGGAATGTTCTTGTGGATACGAGCGACTGGCACCCACAGCCAAACGTGGTCAACACTCCAGCAGGAAATATTATGTTAAGTGCTGCCATCCTTTTCTCCGGTTGTGCGTCTACAAAGACTATAAGGATATTTGAGTTTATGAACTTAATGACAATAAGTGTTAACACATATTAGACTCACCAGAGAACTTTGTTGTGGCCATCGGTTGACATTGTTTGGAACCGTACGCGTGCCACAAAGCTGGATGCCATCAAAGACAGAGGGGGCGAAGTAACACTGGCTGGAGATGGTAGATGCCCTGGTTACTGCGGTAAATACGGTTCATATACGGTGATAGATATGGACAGTGGAAAGGTTATCGACTTTCAGCTTACATATTATGATTTTGTTAGTATTCCAGCATGCATTGCAGAGCTACAGACAAGCAGGGTATTTGCTTAAATACCCAATTAACAAGAGGTCAATGACCTTGAAGCTCTACTGATTGATTTTGATTTCAGGAAGTAGTCGAAATAGGGAATATGTATAGAAATGATATGGCATGCATGGAATTTACTGACAGCATCCAGGCTATTATTCACAAGGATAAGAGTGATCAAGTGTTGAAGAGCAATTTTATTTCAATTCTGTCAGATGGAAGCACAGATGTGTCTGTGGAAGCACAGAATTTTTTTGTGTCTGTTCACGAGCAAGAAGTTGTTTATGTGAGGTATGTGAATAATGAGAAAATACAGACGGACATGACTGATATAGTGAACCTGAATTCATCAGAATGCCAGTGGTGTTATGGATGGTCTTAAGCGTGCCATAGGTACAATTGGATTAGTGTTTGAAGAGCTAAATCAAGTCGAAAATGAGAAGCCAACACTTGTCAGTGCAAATGTTGATGGTGCTTCAGTAATGCAGGGACTGAAAACTGGAACAATGAGCAAGATATTAGAAGCTGTACCATGCACAATATTGATGCACTGTGTAGCACACAAGCTAGAGCTTGCTGCTCTTGATGCTGTAAAATGGCACAGCTATCTGAAGAAGTTTGAAGAGATTGTGAAAGGACTCTACTGTTTCTATCACTTTAGCCCAAAACGTCAACCAGAAGTGAAGGAGATAGCAGACATCCTATATTCCCAACTGTTCCACATCAGCGGTATCAAGCAGATGATCAAATCAATATTAAAATAAATTAAGCGTAGTTAAATGAATAAAAATGTTTTGTTTTTTTAATTTATTTTTATTTCAATATTCAAGTTCAAACTTAATAAATGGTATAAAGTATGATTGAGTAAAAAAAGCATACACAGGTACAGTTTTTATTATATTTATTATTTCATTGTTTCATAGTGTGCACAATTATTATATTTCAGGTCCGATGGTTGTCGAGCAAGTCTAAAGCTCTCAAGGTCTCCGGAAGAACATCACAGTCATCAGGACACACTTGGAAATGTCGCAGAGAGAAAATCTTCCGATGAAGCCGCCAGAGCTAAGGGATACCTCAGAGATCTAACAACAGTGAACTACATGCTCATGCTCCACATTATGAAATTCCATCACATACCTTCAGAGGAGTAGTCACCACAAGATTTCCATATATAACTCTATGTAAACACAGATGGCCGCTGGTGGCCATGTTTGACATCCAATCAAAATTAACTTTGGTAAGGACCAACTACATGTTGTGCCAATCATTTTGGTAAAAGTTCCAAATCAATATCTCTTATGGTTTTTCAGAAGTAGTTGCCACAAAAGAACATTTCAAAAATCTATTTTTAGCCGTGGTGGCCATCTTGAATTTCAGGCCGACTTGAATTTTTGCTAGGACCAACTATGTAAACAAAGATGGTCGCTGGTGGCCATGTTTAACATCCAATCAAAAGAACTTTGGTTAGGACCAACTACATGTCGTGCCAGTCATTTTGGTAAAGGTTCCAAATCAATATCTCTTATGTTTTTTGTTTAGTAGTCGCCACAAAGTCAGATTTTTAAAATCTGTTTTTAGCCAAGGCGACCATCTTGAATTTCAGGCCGACCTGCATTTTTACTAGGATCAACTAGACACCAAGAGCAACATTCCTGTTTCATGAAATTCCATCATGTAGTTTCAGAGGAGTAGTCGCCACAAGATATTCCTATATAACTATGTAAATAAAGATATTCCATCACATACCTTCAGAGGAATAGTCACCACAAGATTTTTCGTATATAACTCTATGTAAACACAGATGGCCGCTGGTAGCCATGATTGACATCCAATCAAAATGAACTTTGGTTAGTACCAACAACCGTATTTGTCGGCCTATAGCGCGCATGCGCATATAACGCCCACCCCGACTTTGGGCCTCAAATCCTTGGAAAAAAACTTTTTGTTATGTATTGTTGCATAAAAAACGTGTTTTTAATTTCAGGACAGCAGAGCGCCATTTTGAATCATTGACCAAAGAGGAAATGTAAAACGAATTTTGATTGGCTAAAACAAGCTGCATGTTAGACTGTGTTTTTTTACTCAAGTGTAAATAAACTTGTACTGTTGAGTGTACTTTGGTTGTTTACTCAAGTTTCAATAAAATAAAAATCCCCACGCCCGTGTTCAACTTTTATTACGATCATATTAAATTTATTAATCCCGCGTTGTACGACTGGTGTTGTTTCCAGGTTATTAACTATTGCTTGTCAATTTGAAGGTGTTGACAATTTGAAGGTGTTGACAGTTTGAGAGGTTTCTCGAAATGATATGCATTGTCTTGTGCATCACCTATTAAACGCATTTTCCTAACACATCATGTCAGCACCTACTCAAATTTCTGAAGTAATCAAGGACAATTAAGGAATTGACATTTTTCTGCATACATGTATTGTTACATGTTTGTTTAATAATCACCATAGTCATCGTTGTTTGCGGTTAGATTAGCAAAAACCAAACACTTCACACATTTTCCCAGTCAATTAAACCCTTTGTGAATAATCAAGATTCTACATTGTCAAAATTCAGAATCGACTTTAACAAATAAATATGTGCGGTAAAGTTACCCGGTAGTCGTCGTTAGGAAGAAAACATAATATTCTATTCTATTCTATTCACGGTAAACCCGTCTACGTAAAACGGAAACCACAGCCTCTTTATCATTGCACTTTGCCGATTGATGTAAACAATGATATTTTTCAACATTTCAATGGTATTTTCTCAACAATAATCAACATAAAACATGGTAAAGTTTGATTTTATTATTTTTATTGATAATAAGCATATAGCATACAACGCATTTTATTGAAACAATAGAAACAAGCCAACTTTTGTTCGATTCAAACTCTCTAGTAAACGGCGGTCTTGCGACTTTTTGAAACCCACAAAACGTCTCGTCTTGGCTGGAAAAAAAAAAGAGTAAAACATTATTTCTTGCTTAAACCACGCACCCCAGCTTCAGCCACAGAATCTGGGGTAAAAAAGTGTGCGCTATAGGCCGAGGAATACGGTACATGTTGTGCCAATCATTTTGGTAAAAGTTCCAAATCAATATCTCTTATGGTTTTTCAGAAGTAGTTGCCACAAAAGAACATTTCAAAAACCTATTTTTAGCCATGGCGGCCGTCTTAATTTCCGGCCGACCTGAATTTTGCTAGGACCAACTAGACATCAAGAATAACATTCCTGTGAAGTTTCATGAAAATCCATCAGGTAGTTTCTGAAGAGTAGTCGCCACAATTTTTTCCTATATAACTCTATCTAAACAAAGATGGCCACCATGTTTAACATCCAATCAATAGAACTTTGTTAAGTATTTTTATTATATTTTTGTACTAATTATTATTTTATCCCTCCTTTTCTTCATTTTTATATCTTTTATTTAATCATTTCAACAACCAAATGTTTGATTCTATTACAATTTCCTTTCATTATATCAATCTTCTCTCTCGCAAATAAAGAAAAAATATTTCGACTTGTTGAGCTTCGAGCCCATGCAATCTTTACGTTAAGTTGGGTTCTTGCTTAATTCAGATTGAAACCAGCAGCTAGCTGTGAGCCATATACAAGTAAAGCAGTTGGTGGAATAAAGTCTGGTGCAGCAAAGTGTAAACCAGTGAGTTTTGTAATTTTCTTTTTTTAAAAGCAGAATTGTTAAGATTGATAGTGGGTTGTTGGTATTTATATCCTCTATAAAGCTGTTAAACTACAAGGCTAACACATGTCCTGGATTTGTAAGAGTATTTGACAGAAATGTTAGGTAGAGTTAGAAATAAGTTGATTATAGAAATATTTGAAAAGAAACATGCTGTAAGTAGGATCATGATTAGATTGGGTTAAAGATGAGTTTAACTTCGGTAAGTGTGCTGTCCAGCAAGACAATGAAAACCTTATTGACTAATCTTCTAAATTATAATGCATTTGTCAAGTGTTGCCTCTGTTCATCTGTCCATCCCACATTAGGTGGAGCATCCAATTTCAATGGACACTTGTCTAGTTTGTAAAACTCTCCAAGGGAATTTATGACCCTGAACTAGTCAAAAATCTTCCTTTGATACGGTCTTGTATTTTTCTCAAATTCATTATTTGTTCATTTTTAGCTTACATGTGATGATTGGGGCATTTGCGATACAATTTTGACATTTCCATGTTTTACCTATTGGCATCTGCAAAAAGTAAGCCAATAATTCATGCTTTTATTTGTCTTAATTTCATAACTTTCAGAAACCTGATAGATACTGCATTTATTGCAAAAAAACTGTGAAAGGGGGAAAATTAAGCCGACATATCAAAAGGAACCATAAGATGAATACAGAAGTAGCTGAAATACTGAAACAGCTCAAGTGTATCCAACATCAGTTTTTTGATAGAAAAAGGCGTAAAGGCATAAATGAATTTAATATGAAAGCGTTGTTACAGGACAAAGAACATTTAATGAGGGAAAGAGAACCTGTTAGAAGATAATATAAGAGTTTGTTCAGAATGTAACAGTTTTCTGTCAAATAAGTACTTCTCAAAGCATAAGACAAGTTTCCCATCAAACCTCAACTCATGATAAAAAGCAAAACTACAATAGACAATGACGAGGAATTTACTACTATTTTTAATAAATTTAGAGACGGGGAAATTGGAGATTTATGCAGAACAGATTGTACCATCAAGACTGTTGGTTATCGACATTTTTGTTTAAGGCGTCATGAGCAGAGCAAACAAGTGGAGCTGCGTAGAGAAGTCATGAATGAAATGAGAATTTTGGCACTTGTTTTTAGGACTTTAGTTGTAGAAACTGTTTCAGTCTAATCAATGTTCTCACAAATGTACTTGTCAGAGCTAAGAGAAGCGATTGACATTTTGAGCAGTCGGGAAGAACCATGTGAAGACCTAAACAAGAGGCCCAAGAGGGCCTGTGGACGCTCTACTGGCTAATATGGCTCTTATAACATCAATGAAGCGAGTGACTATCATCTTAAAGAGGCAAAATATAGCATTTTTAACTAAATCAAGAGCTATAACTCCGCCATTACTGGTCCAATCTGGCTGATTTTCGAACTTGGCCAGTAGAGACAATAAAAATTAAAAAAGAAAAATCAAAAAAAATTATGAAACAAAATAAATAAATTAAAAAAAAAATTAAAAAATAAATAAATAATAATATAAAAAAGAGTCATAAAATCTGGTAAAGTTTGGCAAAGATCAGATGCAAAATGAAGGCCCTATCGTATGACGAGGCAAACTATAGAATTTTTTAACAAAATCAAGGGCCATAACTTCGCTGTTACTGGTCTGATATGGCTAGTTTTAGAACCTGATCGAGCTTTCATTGACATTAACAATCTGATAAAGCTTGGTAAAGATCGGATGAAAAATGAAGGCCCTACCGTCTTAAGACAAAATATAGCATTTTGAACTAAATCAAGGGCCATAACTCTGCTGTTACTGTCCCATATAAATGGTTTTCGAACTTGTCCAAGCTTTCATTGATATTAACAATCTGATAGTGTTTGGTAAAGATCGGATGAACAATGAAGCCCCTATCGTCTTAACGAGGCAAAATATATCATTTTTACCTAATCAAGGGCCATAACTTAGCTGTTACTGGTCCGATAAGGCTGGTTTTCAAACTTGTTTGAGCTTTCAATGACATTAACAATCTGATAAAGATCGGATGAACAATGAAGCCCCTATCGTATAAATGAGGCAAAATATAGCATTTTTAACTAAATCAAGGGCCATAACTCCGCTGTTACTAGTCCGATATGGCTGATTTTCGAACTTAATAATTAATTAAATAATTAAAAAAAAATAACAATAATAATAATTAAAATAAAATTAATAAAAATATAAAAAAGACAGTCGTAAAAGCTGGTAAAGTTTGGCAAAGATCAGATGCAAAATGAAGGCCTTATCGATGACGAGGCAAATTATAGCATTTTTAACAAAATCAAGGGCAATAACTCCGTTGTTACTTGGCCGATCTGTTTGTTTTTCGAACCTGACAAAGCTTTCATAGACATTAACAATCTGGTGAAGTTTGGTAAAGATCGGATGAAAAATAAAGGCCCTATCGTCTTAACGAGAAAAAATATATAATTTTGAAGTAAATAAAGGGCCATAACTCCGATGTTACTGGTCCGATATAGCTGGATTTAGAACTTGTTCGAGCTTTCATTGATATTAACATTAACAATCTGATTAAGTTTGGTAAAGATCGGATGAACAATGAAGCCCCTATAGTCTTAACGAGGCAAAACATAGCATTTTTAACTAAATCAAGGGCCATAACTCCGCTGTTACTAGTCAGATATGGCTGGTTTTCAAACTTGTCCAAGCTTTCATTGATATTAACAATCTGATTAAGTTTGGTAAAGATCGGATGAACAATGAAGCCCCTATCGTCTTAACGAGGCAAAATATATCATTTTTAACTAAATCAAGGGCCATAACTTCGCTGTTACTGGTCTGATATGGCTGATTTTCAAACTTGTTCAAGCTTTCAACGACATTAACAATCTGATAAAGATTGGTAAAGATCGGATGAACAATGAAGCCCCTATCGTCTTAACGATGCAAAACATAGCATTTTTAACTAAATCAAGGGCTACAACTCCGCTGATACTAGTCCGATATGGCTTGTTTTCGAACTTGTCCGAGCTTTCATTGATATTAACAATGTGGTAAAGATAGGACGAAAAACGAAGGCCCTATTGTCTTAACGAGGCAAAATATAGCAATATAGCATTTTTAACTAAATCAAGGACCATAACTCCGCTGTTACTGGTCCGATCTGGCTGGTTTTCGAACTTGTTCGAGCTTTCATTGATATTAACAATGTGGTAAAGTTTGGTAAAGATAGGATGAAAAATGAAGGCCCTATCGTCTTAACGAGGCAAAATTTAGCAATATAGCATCTTTAACTAAATCAAGGGCCATAACTCTGCTGTTACTTGTCCGATCTGGCTTGTTTTCGAACTCATCCGAGCTTTCATTGATATTAACAACCTGTTAAAGTTTGGTAAAGATCGGATGAAAAATGAAGGCCCTATCGTCTTAACGAGACAAAAGTTAACAACGGACGGACGACGGACGACGGACGACGGACGGACGACGGACGGACGGACGGACGACGGACAACTCGGCATCCCATAAGCTCTGCTGGCCTTCGGCCAGTAGAGCTAAAAACGTGAAAAACATGGTTTAAAACTGTTGATAGATGCAGTAATTTTGCGCTCCATACAAAGTCTCATAGGATACTACTCAGAAACCATGCAGGATGAAAAATACAAAGAACTTAAAATGTTCCGAGTTGGGTACAAACATAAATCACCAGAAATGTTCTCAGGTGCTAGACATCAGTGTAATAAGAACTCTGAATTTACTCAATGGAAAAGTCGAGACACCCTCAAAATGCAATTAAAGAGTGGGAGGTGAAGAAATTGAAGAACTTTATTTGTGGACAGTTAGTCGAAACGGTGGACAATTTTACCATCAAAAAATACAAATGGATTTAGACTTTGCTTGTTGGAAGACTCACTCTCTTTAACGCTAGGAGTGGAGAAGAACCTTCCCGCATGACTTGTAAAGAATTTCAGGAAGTGATTGATGATACTTGGCTTCCACCTGATGAAGTAGAAAGAATTGAAGATGAGGCAGAAAAGTACTTAGTTGGTCAGTTCCATCTAGCTTTCTTAAAGGGTAAGGATCTCCTTCCTGGACTGAAACTGATACTTGAAAAAAGGGAGCAGTGTGGAATAAAAAGAAACCTATTTTTGTTTGGTACAAGGTCATCAGTATCTCACGAATCTAGGACAAATGCCCCCCTGCTCATTTTTGTATAGGTGGACAAATGCCCCCTCATGTTTTTGCAAGGGTGGACAAATGCCCCCCTGAACTTTTTACAAGGTGGACATTTGCCCCCCTGATATTTTTGCAAGGGTGGACAAATGCCCCCCCCCCCCCACCCCACGGACAAATGCCCCCCTACTCATTTTTGTATAGGGACAACTCTTAGTAAAACAAGCCCACCTGTACGAAACCCCCCCTCAGATATGTCTTTTGCCAAATGGGGGGGGGGGGGGGGGGGCATTTGTCCGTATACCTAAAAGATCGGTTATCTTAACCGAGCATTACGTCAACATTTTAAATTTCTCCGAATTTCCGATAAATGAATATTTCTACCGAGACGTGAACATGTAAAAGCATTATGTTAAGAAGAAATGCAAATTTTAGTAGTACAAAACATATTATTATCAGAAAATGTACTTTGAAAGTTTACACTAACCAAGGATTAAGCTAAACGATCTTTGAACAACTGGGCTCAAATGTGTACAAAATGTCTTAACTTTTCCGACGTTTTGAAAAAGCGGCTCGTGCGGATTTGGTGTTTTTTGTCGACGTCATACTAACCAGGAAGCAAAGTATCTTCCTTGTTTAGTAGAACTCTAAGTGTCATTGTTACTAGTAAAAGTATTCACAATATCACAAATAAAATAGAACTGTATTGTCCAATATGAACTTTATCACAGATAACACGTCTAATTAGAGAAACTATTCACAATTAACACACACAAAAATCCAAAAAATATTCTTGCTGAATATTCCCGCTAAGCTAAGTAAACTTACAGAAGTTGTATGAGACTGCAGTTCGTGCGTATAAGCGTTTATTTATCCACGCTGTATTGCACTAAGCATTTTAGCGAGCAGACCTAGGTTTTAACTCTCATCCGAAGGACTGGTAAGGTAGAAAATACTTTTGAAATATTTCGGTAATTAACCCAAATTTGGTCCTGGCTGGGATTGAACGCGCGATCCCTGGGTTACTAAGCCGCAATGCTAACCATTACACCACGGCGCTGCAGTTCAAGTTCATTGGCCTTATATACACATTAATTGTTTTTTCGCATCTTCTCAATTGCAAAAGTTGAGTCATTATTATGTTCATGAAACAATAGGGGATACATTTTGTGCAGAAAGTCGATTTAAAATTCAAACATATACTTAATATTACATAACAGGCTGCATACAGGCAATTTAATAGAAATCAAACATGTCATTGAAAAAGACGTGTTTTTCTCACCTTCATGATCATTGTCTCTACTCTAAGAAATTAGAAAATACAAATTAATAGGTGATAATTGTGCAGGAAGTCGATTTAAAAAAATGCTTTGATATATCAAACACATCTTCTCAGTTTAATAACTTCAAACGTATACACTTTTTATTTCATAATAGGCCTCATACAGTCAATTTAATAATGATCTAGCATGTCAACGAAAAATAGAATACGTTTTTTCTCACCTTCATGATATTCACCTGCGAAGAAATTAGAAAAAATGTATGGGCAGGTGGTCATTGTTTTTCAGTTTCAATTAATAGTTAAAAAGAAATAATCCACTTTGCAAAATATGTCGGTACTAAAGATATGTAGTAATGAGTCGTCGGCGTAACAATACCACATATACTTGCCTAAAAACTAACCATCAAACAACTTTTCTATGTTTTTATCAAATTATAAACGTACAGTCATACAATGATGGGTTCGGGCATGCGGGTATACAATAAGAAATAAAATTAATCTCATTGCACTTGCTTTTCATTATCTCCGGTACTATTCTGCACAATGATCAACAGATACATGTACGAACTTGTGCATCGATATAAATATATTTGCTGATCAAACTTCTACCTGAAAAGAAAGTTGTAATATGTTTAGAGAGCAATATTGCACTGAATTGCCAATTCCGATAACTACGTCAATTTCAAGGCTTTTGGTGAAATACAAAATACGAAATACGGACAAAATCCCCTCCGGACAAAATCCCCTTCGCTCAAATTTGCACAGGTGATTTTGTCCGCCTTGTAAAATTCATGAAGGGGATTTTGACGCCCCTGCAAAAATCATGAAGGGGATTATGTCCACCTGTGCAAATTTGAGCGAAGGGGATTTTGTCCGGAGGGGATTTTGTCCTACACTCATATATATATATATATATATACATGTAGACTATAAATTCCAATTTAATTCAATTAAACAGCAAGGTCATTTTAAAGGTTTACACATCTTGTGCATGTAATTGGTAGACCTCTTCTTGTTTTTAGCTCAACTGATCAGAGATCAGCAGAGCTTATGCTGTGGTGCGGCGTCCGTCTGTCCGTAAACTTTTTTTTGTAGCGACAACTCCTCTGAAACTACTGAATGGATTTTCATGAAACTTTACAGAAATGTTGCCCATGAAGTCTAGTTGATCCTAGCAAAAATTCATGTTGATGTGAAATCCAAGATGGCTGCCAAATCTAAAAATAGGTTTTTAAAAACAAGTTTGTAGCGACTACTTCTTGAAAACTCTAAGTGATATTGATATGGGACTTTTTCTAAAATGATCAGCATGACTCGATGTTGGTCCTTGTCAAAAATCGTTTTCATTCGATGTTAAACATGGCTGCCAGCGGCCATCTTTGTTTGTATAGTTATATAGTAAAAACTTGTAGCGACTACTCCTCTGAAACTACTTGGCGATGTTCATGAAACTTCACAGGAATGTTGCTCTTAATGTCTAATTGATCCTAGTAAAATTTCAGATCGGCCAGAAATTCAAGATGGCCTCCACAGCTAAAAATAGATTTTTAAAAAATAAGTTTGTAGCGACTACTTCTTGAAAACTATAAGTGATATTGATATAGGACTTTTTCTAAAATGATCAACATGTCATGATGGTTATCCGAGTCGAACATTATTTTGATTCGACAGTAAACATGGCTGTCAGCAGCCATCTTTGTTTACATAGAGTTATATAATGAAAACTTGTAGCGACTACTCTTGATTGCACTTGATTTTCATGAAACTTCACAGGAATGTTGCTCTTGGTGTCTTATTGATCCTAGCAAAATTTCAGGTCGGCCGAAAATTCAAGATGGCCGCCACGGCTAAATATAATTTTTCGAAAAACAAGTCTGTAGCGACTACTTCCTGAAATCAAAATCAATCAGTAGAGCTTCAAGGTCATTGCCCTCTTGTTTTAATTATTATTTTTAGCTCGACTGATCAGAGATCAGCAGAGCTTATGCCGTGGTGTGGCGTCCGTCCGTCTGTCTGTCCGTAAACCTTTTTTTGTAGCGACTACTCCTCTGAAACTACTAAATGAATATTCATGAAACTTTACAGAAATGTTGCCCATGAAGTCTAGTTGATCCTAGCAAAAATTCATGTTGATGTGAAATCTAAGTTGGCTGCCAAATCTAAAAATAGATTTTTAAAAAACAAGTCTGTAGCTACTAATTCGTGATATGGGACTTTTTCTAAAATGATCCGCATGACATGATGTTGGTCCTTGTCGAAAATCGTTTTGATTTGACATTAAACATGGCTGCCAGTATTTTCATGAAACTTCACAGGAATGTTGCTCTTGATGTCTTATTGATCCTATCAAAATTTCAGGTCGGCCGGAAATTCAAGATGGCAGCCCTGGCTAAAAATAAATTTTCAAAATACAAGTTTGTAGCAACTACTTCTTGAAAACTATAAGTGATATTGATATGGGACTTTTTCTAAAATGATCAGCATGACATGATGTTGGTCCTTGTCAAAAATCGTTTTGATTCGACGTTAAACATGGCTGCCAGCGGCCATCTTTGTTTACATAGAGTTATATAGTAAAAACTTGTAGCGACTACTCCTCTGAAACAACTTGGCGGATTTTCATGAAACTTCACAGGAATGTTGCTCTTAATGTCTATTTGATCCTAGCAAAATTTCATGATTACTACTCCTTGTCACAATCAAGCATTTGTTGTGTGTGCATGCCTATATTTATTACATTACATACATGTACTTGGTGGCCCGTGATTGGAAATATTCTATTTGAATCTAAAAAAAAAAAGGCCGATGTCGAAGGAAAAAACAACATCTTAATTACAGTTAATTAAATTTTACGCGGCATCCTTCACGCGGCATCCTTCACGCCGAGGTACGCGGAGTTCACAGGTGTGCACTTTTGCTTAATTGGATTCTACACGGAGTCACTCGGAGTGGCTATCAGTCGGCAATAGCGTACTTTCGCCGCATGAATTTGCCGAGTACAAACACTGACTCTGCATAGATACGCACGAAACTCTATACGACCAAACTCGGCGAATCGAGTGAAGTGTGTGTTTCGCGTGAGCTGTACTGTATACCCACTACGGAGGAATCCGATACTTGTCTTAAACTAAAGATTCTTAGTGAATGACTTTGTTCTTTTCTGTCATTATGGACTTAACTATTGAACTGGTTTTGCAGGTAACCTCGTTAGAAGTCAGTACCTACTTTCGAGGTCCGTCACAAGAATTGACCTATCTAGGATGTTTTTAGTTACTAAGGTTTCTCCGCCATGATCTGCTGATTATGGACAAGTAACTCTGCAACCATTTCCTGCCCTGGTTACGGTTTAATAGATGATGTGCAGGTGTTGTTTATGTTAATGCTCAACAGACTTACCGGTATATAAGCATTTATTTTATTTAGCGGCAGTAATATTTATATCCAGGGGTGTCATTAAGAGGTAGGGGGTATTTCCCCCTGCTACTTAAGACTCGTCTACCCGGTTAGTATGAATACTTTTACTAATATTGTATACGGTATCTATCAAATACCCCACTACTTTGCTCTGTGGGCCGCTTACTTGTAAGTTAATGATATCAATTTATATCACCACCTTTGTTGATGTAGGTTTATATTTACAATAGCTTTTATTATTTACAGTGGCACATGTCTTTCGCCCTGTAGCGAGGAGTCCCGAGTTCGTGTCCCATACCAGCCACAAGACAACTGGCTTCTTGTTTTTATTGTGGATTTTATGATAAACCTTGTATTTCATTGTTTGTGTTTCACTTGTGAAATATCGACAATTACGTAATGCCGCTTTTGACGTTATTGTCTCCAGTTCTTGCAGCTAGGATCACTGTCTCGATTCCTTACCCCACCCACTCCTCCATACAGTCATACAATTAATGGGCTGTAGTGCCAGGGTTCATTCTCCTTTAGCCCTAAGGGTACTGATGATAGTTTGTGTAGTTGTTGTTCATTCTCCTCCCTTTTTAGTCTTGCTAGAACCAGGATACAGTATCCTCGTTTTCTGCCGGTTTAGAGTAGGTCTACAGCGTTTCATTTTGCTACGCATCCCGAATCCCCGACTCGCACTTTTTTCTGTGGACCCATCATTTCAAATATGTGCATCCCATGGCATGCATCAATTGAAATCTGAAAACTGAATTTAAGAAAATCTAAAACGGGTTAATCTACACGGTAACTTAATCTAAAGAAGAAGAATGAACAATTAAAATAAGGCAAATCAAGATCAATTGACCTAGCCTATATTATAGTCCTTTTAATTCTGTTTTGAATCTTTCGACAAACTGTTGTCAACACCATCACAGAACCAATTTTCATTGGGACTCATTGTTCTGATTTTAGTGACTAATTCAGGCTGAATTCGTAATGACACTGGTTATTTAAATTATATTTAACGAAATTTGCTTTGAAAAAATCTTTCGACCCATTGTTTTTTAGTTTGGACCCATTGTTTCAAAATATGTGAGTCCCAGGGACTCATTAAAGCAGATTTCAAAATGAATCACTGGTTCTATCAGTATGATTATGTTCCTAACGTCTTGGTAGGCTATACTGTTTTTTAGGCCCGGCTTCTAATCCGTACATTAATTATGCCTTAGGAGCCGGACTTCTCCTCATTGAAGTCTTACCCTCAGGCGGTTTTGAGATAAATGTGGCGCATCTCTTTATTTATTGGTTCTATATATGCCACATTCGTATGGAAACACAGTTCTTTTCGGCTTGATCTACATTCTAGGTTAAAGTCTCGTTGGCCTTTTACTTTTACAAAAGTGGAGGTGGGTGCGGGTGCACAACCACATTCAAGGTGACATTCTGCCGTGATCAGAACAAAAGTGGGGGGGGGGGGGGGGGGGGGGGGGGGGGGGCGCATGCGTGTGCACAGCCACATTCAAGGTGACTTTCTGCCGTGGTCTAGGGGTTTAGTAGAGCTACCCTTAATGCATGTTTAAGGGTCTCTCGAGTTAGCTTTGGTAACCCTAAAGTTGTTCCTTAAGAGCCACATGTAAGACTTGTTCACTAACTTAATGTGTTACCCTCAATAAATAAATTCTATTATTTTAATTTTAATAGGGTTCCCTTGTCTCAGCCACTTCTTTCCATCTTGGTGTCTTCACCACTGCGTTAACCCCTAAGTGAGGTTACCAGGGTTACATTCTACCTCTGCCACTATCCTCCATTCCGAATCAGTATGCAACCTCACGTTTGTCTGTTCTAACTACATCTCAGACTAGTTTTTGGTAATAGTTCACATAAGTGTACCTCCAGGAGGCCCTTCTCTGGGTAACTCTGAGGGCACGGAGGTTTAGCTGGGCAGAATAGTGTAGCGCAGTGCTTATTTCACTACCACCTTAGTCGATTCACTCTAATGCTACTAGAGGGATCTGTTTTTACCTTTTTCTAGAGAGATTCCAGTAACAAACTGATTGATTTTTGTCTGGGTATATACCCTTTTCAATTCCAATAAGACTGCACAAGTCAGAGCCTTTATTTTACTTAAAATTCACAAATTATTTGTTACGTTCTACCTTAAATATTGTTTTCACTAGATCCAGTTTTTACTACCCAGTCAGTCATTAGGTTGTGCTCCTCTACCAGTTAGCTGACTTGGCCTTGCCTAAGCCTATAACGGTAGGCATACTAATCGATTGCAGTTTTATTTGATATTTTGCTTATCTTGGTTGGTAAGCACTTCATATCACAATGTTCAAAATGTGTTTGGTTTATACATATTGTTTATAGTTATCTATGTTTCACACAGTTACTTTTAGCTTGTGTTCATAGTTCTGTTACATTTACACCTCAGTTATGAAGCTGTTATTGTAAGTGTTTGAATCAAGTGGTCGATACTTATTTAGATGATCTAGGTAATACTAGCAATTTTCTGTTCCATAGATTTACTTGAAATTGTCGATTATGACTTTAGATGGTGGTGGACTTATTGTCCTTGACCGAATTGAAGGACTTATGAGGGTACCATATTCACCTTGTAACGTTCATCTGCCCATCTAAGAAGTTAGAGGCTCGTCCTACTGGCTCTATAACCAGTCAGTTACTGGGGACTGAAGAATCTATTGCTTTTGCTGCAGACGGGTCTTCAGTTACCTTACATTTCTTACCAGGTTTTTGGCTAAGAACCAGCGACCTTCGGTTCATAGCTTACCACTGGTTATTCTGGCGCTACTCCCCTCAGGTGCTACTAATTCTTTTAGCCTCTGTCCGGTTAGGGGTCTAAGAATCTACCTGGAGCACTCAGGGTTTTGGCGGCGGGGCAGAAAGAGACTTTTTCTGCCACTTTTTCTGCATGCTACTAAAGAAATTTATTTTTCTTCCATTTCTAGGTGGATTGGGGAAACCATTAAAGTTGCCTATAATGTGCAAAAGACCGATCTACCAGGGTCAAACCCTACAGCGCATGAAGTCAGCGCATAAAGTCGAATTGGCTACTCTGGGTCCTTTGGTTGCGGCCCAGTCCGTCATCGGAGCTTCGCTACCCGACCAGTTAGATGACTAGGTTGTCTGCAAGTCACTAACTTTCGGGGTTTCGAACCAAACTTTATTACATATGCATGTTTTGCATGTACCAGCCTTACCGATGGTTACTGTTATAGCTGGTTAAAATGTTTCCCATATGCATGTTTTATTTTACCTATTTGCACACAGTTAAATGTTACTTTGTGTTTATAGTTTATTACCTATACAGTTAATTATATGAAACTTGAACTGTTTATGTAAGTATCTAATTGGGATTTATTGACACTGGTTCTCTATTAACAATCGATTTAATACATATTCTTCTGATAGATATGCTTGATATTGTCGATTATTCAATGGTGCTGGGCTTAATTGCCCTTGACCTTCTTGACAGACGGACGGTTTACTGTACCATATTTGACAATTTACACCTTAGACTTAGCTACAGGTGTAGTAGAGGTTCCTTCTACATGTACTTGGGTATAGGACTGCACGTGCCACATTCACCATGTTATTTTTACCTCTTCTGGAGACGTCATGGAGTCTCCTTCAATTTGTGTATTGTGAACCAAGCAGGACCCCTATATATGGGTGAGTGTTAGTTAGTTGTTTCTGCAGTTTCTAATCTGCTCTAATTTCTTGCGATTATAGCAGGTTTGATCATTCCCCTTTGCTTGTTGTTTCAGTTTGTTCAAATTCCCTTGATACATTCTACCTATCACAACAGGCTACTTATTTCCACCCCATGTTAATTTTGTTAAAGTTGCAATGGTAATGTTGTCGTAAGTAATCAATATACCAATATGCTAAATTTGGTTCAATTTTAGTATTGGTCTATTATACTTACAACATTAATCCCACCCCTCCTTAATTAGAATTTGCGGAATAAGAGGAAGTGAGCCTCGTTCTGATTTCGGAGGTATAGGGTTAACCTATTAGCGGCTATTTTTTCCACTCGTGGACTTATGCAAGTTGAGTAAAGCAATGGTAATGTTGTCATAAGTATAATAGACCAATACTAAAATTGAACCAAATTTAGCATATTTGTGCATTAACATTTATTTTCAGATCTTAAAGATTGAGGGAGATATACAGTTACGATTCCTACAAAGGACTGACAGCCCGGGTGTATACACTTGGCCAGCAGACAAAGATGTGTCATGGCAGTCTCCAGATGACATTCTCAGGAAATTATCTGCACCTATTCTACTTCCCGGCCGTGGTCTAAAAATGAAATTCAATCTGGAGGAGTTGAAACTCGCAATATGTTTACATGTTGTTAAACAGAAAGTGTAATTGAGTATCTGTTGTGATGTCAGGAGTGTGACAGATGACACTATATTTTTACAGCAGCTTCTGAGCTTTTTACAGTTAGAACTTTCATTTTAAACAGCATTTAGTATTCTTAGATTTGACATTACAAACGTAACAGAAAAGTTTGAAACAGTTAAAGGAATTGATAAGAAAGACTGAAGATGTATAAATCATACCTGTGTTGTTCGGTGTAAATGTGGTTAAAGACACTGTTCCGAAGTTAAAACTGGTGTAGACTGTTTTTCCGGTCATCGTACAATTAAAGAGGAAAGCATAGTGGCGAACTGTAAAAGGGTCCACCACCAAGCATGCAGTATGTTGCAAAATGATAGGGTCATAACCTCTTTTGATAAACTTTTTAACAAGTTTAACAAAGATAGTATGAAAGTGATCATGACCAAGAATCTTACGAAGTTTATAAATCACATCACCATAGAAGTCAGGTTGTGATAGTCTGGTAAAGATCGGATGAACAATGAAGCCCCTATCGTCTTAACGAGGCAAAATATATTTTAACTAAATCAAGGGCCATAACTCTGCTGTTACTGGTCCGATATGAATGGTTTTCAAACTTGTCCGAGCGTTCATTGATATTAACAATCTGATAAAGTTTGGTAAAGATCGGATGAACAATGAAGCCCCTATCGTCTTAACAAGGCAAAATATAGCATTTTTCACTAAATCAAGGGCCATAACTCTGCTGTAACTGGTCCAATATGGCTGGTTTTCGAACTTTTTCGAGCTTTTAACGACATTAACAATCTGATAAAGTTTGATAAAGATCGGATGAACAATGAAGCCCCTATCGTCTTAATAAGGCAAAATATGGCATTTTTAACTAAATCAAGGGCCATAACTCCACTTTTACTAATCCGATATGGCTGGTTTTCGAACTTGTCCGAGCTGTCATTGATATTAACAATCTGATAAAGTTTGGTAAAGATCGGATGAACAATGAAGCCCATATCGTCTTAACGAGGCAAAATATAGCATTTTCACTAATCAAGGGCCATAACTCCGCCGTTACTGGTCCGATATGGCTGTTTTTCAAACTTGTTTGAGCTTGCAATGACATTAACAATCTGATAAAGATTGGTAAAGATCAGATGAACAATGAAGCCCCTATCATCTTAACGATGCAAAATATAGTATTTTTAACTAAATCAAGGGCCATAACTCCACTGTCACTGGTCTGATATGGCTGGTTTTCGAACTTGTCCGAGCTTTCATCGATATTAACAATGTGGTAAAGTTTAGTAATGATAGGATGAAAATAAAGGCCCTATCGTCTTAACGAGGCAAAATATAGCAATATAGCATTTTTAACTAAATCAAGGACCATAACTCAGCTGTTACTGGTCGGATCTGGCTGGTTTGCGAACCTGTCCCGAGCTTTAATTGATATTAACAATGTGGTAAAGTTTGATAAAGATAGGATGAAAAATGAAGGCCCTATAGTCTTATTGAGGCAAAATACAGCAGTATAGCATTTTTAACTAAATCAAGGGCTATAACTCCGCTGTTACTTGTCTGATCTGGCTGGTTTTCGAACTCATCCGAGCTTTTATTGATATTAACAACCTTTCAAAGTATGGTAAAGGTCGGGTGAAAAATGAAGGCCCTATCGTCTTAACGAGACAAAAGTTAACGCCGGACGCCGAACGACGGATGGACGACGGACAACTCGGCATCCCATAAGCTCTGCTGACCTTCTGCCAGTAGAGCTAAAAAACAAGTATGCCATAATCGTTTAATTCGAACTTCGGATAACTCAAACTTTTTTTCCGGTCCCTTGAAATTCGAGATACTGAGTGTGGACTGTATCTATCAATGAATAGTAGTCTGAGTCATAGAAATAATGATAAAAATAAAAGAAATAGTTTCATAAGGAAATTCTGAATATAAATTATTATTAAATTAAATACAATAAAGTAATTGTGTTCAATAAACTTCATTACTTGGCAGCATAATTTGTTTCAAATGTTAATGAAATGTTCGTTTTTCTTTCAGTGGTTAAGTTGGGCCAGAGATTCTGACCAGATATTTCCACCAGTAAGGTAGAGGAAAAGGCAGAGCAGTACATGTTGTCCCCAGCAGCTACGATACAGAGACCACAGCACTTGACTCCTTCTGGGTTGATATGTCCATGAGGAAGCTGCCCACTGGAAAGTTGCAGTATGCAGTATTGTCTGAGGTGGCCATCTCTTGCCTCAGCATAGCTCACTCTAACGCAGATGAAGAGAGAAGCTTCAGCATGCTGAGCAAGATCCAATCAGACAACCGTGGCAACCTCAGTGCAACCTCTGTTCACAACCTCCTCAGTGTGAAAATAAACAATTCAGCCTTATGCTATGAGTATAGACCAAGCCATGAACTTGTGAGGAAGTGTAAGGGTGTGTGCAACTAAGTTTAGGACAGTTAGGACAGTTAGTGGAAGTTCACTGTGTTAAAGTTAGGGCTGTGAGTGTGTTCAAGAGATGGCACTTATATTTATAGTGTTAGATGACCTTACATGTTTATCATTGGTTATTAAATAACATATTGTTTAAAAATTGTTTTTATTCATTCTTGTTATCTCCCCTGACATCAATGAAGAAACTTGTTTAAAAGTGTATTTTTATGTATTCGTTTATGGAATTTGGGTAAAAAATGCGGCTCGCGCGCTAAAAATAGCCCGAATAAAAAACTCACAGATTTTTGCATGAATCTCCCTTAAAAACCCACTAAACTCCCAGATTGAGGTCCTGAAAGTATCACATGTATGAAGCGTTCTTGATTTTTTCTCTTTTTTTGCGGGTTGAAAATATTTGCACTTCCAAAAAAAGCAAGTGGGTAAAAAACTTACATTTTCACCCTGACTTGACACAGTATATTAGTAGTACAACCTGCCAGCATTTTTTTGTTCAGCTGGTAAATACTGTATAAAACTTAAGTATAAACTATTTTAATGTTTATAAATATATTTTAATTTAAAAAACTATATATTTTCCAGCGCAACTTGACAGCTAAAATTGTCAGTCTGGAAGTCACACAATCCTTGATGACTAAGTATAGACAAAGACAGCTGCAAAATGTTGTATTAGCTGACCACACTGGCAGCAAAAATTACCTCTGTGGGGAACAAAAATACAACTGATCGAGGAAGGCGAATGTTACAAGTTCACCAACTTATGCTCACAGTATTTTGACAACAATCTTCAAATGTCAACTACATCTTCGACACGAATCATTCAAATCACAGATATGCAGGTGGAATACAAAGCATCAGAACAAGAAGCATTGTTAACAATCAGTGGATCCATTGTGGCGGCAAACACTACAACCTCCTTCAAATGCTTGCAATGCTACAAAGCATTGTTAACTGATTCAAACAACCCGGAAGAAAAACTTGCCTGTGGTGGGTGTTTTGCCAGGCAGAAGAAGAAGAATGCCATGAAAACACGAGTTTGTAAACTTGTGAACAACCAAAGGAGAAGTTCATAAAGTTACTGTCTCAAAAAATCTTATGGACAAGTTCCTTGAAACTAATTCCATGATGATGAATGACGATGACGAATGACGATGACTAAATCAAAAACTTTTTTTTGATGCAACAAATGTGGAAGTTAAACACAGAGCAGGTTCAGACCTTGCTGTAGAAACTGAATGCACATAAATTCATTTTAAAGAACCTTTGTGCTTTGCTTCCATGTTTGTTTATTGCAAGAAAAACTTGTCTCTATGTCAACATAACCGTCTGACCCTTTGCTAAATATTACAGTTATTTTGAAACTTGTGACAAACATATGGGAAATAATATGTACAAAACAAAAGGTCAAAGACCTTGAAGCTCAACTGATAGGTTTTTGATAGCTAGATCTGCATTCCTGTGAAGTTTCATGAAAATCCGTCAAGTAGTTTCAGAGGAGAAGTCGCTACAAGTTTTCATTATATAACTCTATGTAAACAAAGATGGCCGCTGGCGGCCATGTTTAATGTCAAATCAAAATAATTTTTGACAAGAACCAACATCATGTCATACTGATAATTTTAGAAAAAGACGCATATCAATATCACTTATAGTTTTCAAGAAGTAGTCGCTACAAAACTGTTCTTTGAATATCTATATTTAGCCATGGTGGCCATCTTGAATTTCCGGCCGACCTGAAATTTTGCTAGGATCAATAAGACATCAAGAGCAACATTCCTGGGAAGTTTCAAGAAACTCTGTCAAGTAGTTGCAGAGGAGTAGTCGCTACAAGTTTTTACTAGATAACTATATGTAAACAAAGATGGCTGCTGACAGCCATGTTTAACATCAAATCATAACCATTTTCTTCAAGGATCAACATCATGTCATACTGATCATTTTAGGAAAAGACGCATATCAATATCACTTATAGTTTTCAAGAAGTAGTCGCTACAAACTTGTTTTTTGAAAATTTATTTTTAGCCATGGCAGCCATCTTGAATTTCTGGCTAGGATCAATTAGACATCAAGAGCAACATTCCTGTGAAGTTTCATGAAAATCTGTCAAGTTGTTTCAGAGGAGTAGTCGCTACAAGTCTTCATTATATAACTCTATGTAATCAAAGATGGCCGCTGGCGGCTATGTTTAACGTCGCATCAAAATAATTTTCGACAAGGATCAAGATCATTCCATACTGATCATTTTAGCAAAAGTCCCATATCAATATCACTTATTTTCAAGAAGTATTCGCTACCAACTTGTTTTTTGAAAATCTATTTTTAGCTGTGGTGGCCATCTTGAATTTCTGACCAACCTGAAATGTTGCTAGGATCATATAGACATCAAGAGCAACATTCCTGTGAAGTTTTATGGAAATCCGTCAAGTAGTTTCAGAGGAGTAGTCTCTACAATGTTTTACCAAATAACTCTTATGTAAACAATGATGGCCGCTGGCAGCCATGTTTAATGTAGAATCAAAACAATTTTTGACAAGGACCAACATCATGTCATGCAAATCATTTTAGAAGAAGTCCCATATCAATATCACATACGAGTTTTCAAGAAGTAGTCGCTACAAACTTGTTTTTTAAAATCTATTTTTAGATTTGGCGGTCACCCTGGATTTCACATCAACATGAATTTTTGCTAGAATCAACTAGACTTCATGGGCAACATTTCTGTAAAGTTTCATGAAAACCCATTCAGTAGTTTCAGAGGAGTAGTTGCTACAAAAAAAGTTGACGGACAGACAAACGGACGGACGGACGACGGACACCGCACCACGACATAAGCTCTGCTGATCTCTGATCAGTAGAGCAAAAATCAACAAATAAAAAGCATGGTGAATGTTGTCTCTTTTTCAAATAGTTGTGTATTTACTCGCAGGACTTGTTGAGTTTTAAAACCAGTATGAACCAATACATATTTTCACTTGCATTCTTTTTGATTCACAAGTGACAAGTCATACCTATAACCACCTTATATATTTAGCAGACAGTTCCTAAATCTTATTGTAAAAACTATTGTTATAATGATGGCTCTTGGCACCTTTTGATGACCTGCCACAAAAGTAATTTGGGCATATGGCATATTTTTTATTAAAGATCAGCAGTAGTTGTATTTCTTGTTAAGGATGTGTAGATGTGTAATAAGTTTTCATATTTGGTACCATCCGCTGGGGCCCCCATACAGCCAGTAGTGCGATACAGGCCGTCTTGTGCCTCTAGTTTCATCTTTGCAAATACCATCAGGTGTTTGAGTGATTCGGGGCCATTTTGGCCCTCTTGTATAGATTTCAATCTGATGAACAGCATTTATTTCTTCTTTAGTCAAAGAAAAGTTCTAATTCAAGTGTAGGACCAAAAAGCTCTAAAAGTTAATGTAGGCTGGATGAACTACTGCTATAAGGATTTGCGATATAAGATAGTCAAGGCCACCAAATCCCATCCAGAGTCGGGACCAAGATGCATTAGAATCCAGTCTAACCGGACATACCTAGATGTGCTTAATACATTGCAAGAAACTTTTTTCCCACATGAAAGATGCTTTCTTGGTAAACTTTCCAGGTTTGACCGTTCCCTTGGAAGTTATGATGGAGTGCCACTTACACCATCCACATTCACGGTTTACTCTTTGGCGCAGGGCAAGAGCAAATTGAGACTATATCTTCTGACCAGAGGAAAGGTTACTGTTAATTATTACCTACTTATATTATAAGATACTTTTCCATGTCATGTGATGGTTCTACTCGGGTAACTAGTTCTACTGAAATACATGAGGTCTTCATACAACATTAAAGCTGGCCACCATATATAAATGAAGACTTAGTGTAGAGAAATCGCAGAAGACATTCATAAAAAAAAAATACCGAAAACATAACACGATAACAGATATTGGCATTAAGAGAAAATTGTGTGTTTAGGTTAATACGTGACCCAACCTAGTAAAGTGAAGCTTACTTAAAGAAATACGGAAAAAATGACATGGAATTTGTAAACTGTTAGTCCAATACTCTTTTTACTTTTCTGCAAGGATTACTCGAGTTCATCATCAAACACCTCATTTTGTTAAATTTGAGAATTTTGCATTGTGCACATAATAAGGAAATGTTAATTTTACAAAATAAGAAACAATCATATAAACTATTTGTATGAGTATTTAAAGCGACGCTTGTAGGAAACAATTATTTCTGTAAATTGTAGATAATTTATTTAATACGTAAACTGACCTAGATTCGTGGGTACTGTTATCTTGGTTTGATAGTGCCGCTATGATTATACTAATTTTCTCTTTATCATTCCTGTTAATTTAAATTTATTACATTTATATCGATGAAAGATCGGGATTTCTCAGTGAAAGAATATTCGGTATTGCTAAATAACTAAGTGCAATATGGCAAATTTTGTAGAGAACAAGGACAAAAGTCGCATTTCTGTAATAGACAAAAGTGTCGGAAATCCATTTAAATGGGAATGGATGAACAAAGTTATTCGCGTTGTAATAGATGCAGGCCTTTTTCTGCCCATTTTGGGAAAAAGACTCTGGACAAATTGGAAAAATTTACGCCGTAAATTTTGCCCAATTGGGAAAAAATTTAATCGCTTTACACCTCAAATTGGGAATTTTCATAAGTTAGTTGTACATAAATATCAGGTTGTTTTAATTGCCTGGTTTCAACACATGATACATGATTTAAATATTGTTATTCTTATAGTATTTCCTTGTAAACATTTGTATATTTGACCTGACATTGTAAAAAAAAAAAAAGAAAAAAAAAAAAAAAATCAAATAAAAAAAATGGGGAATTTTATTTCAGAATTGGGAAAAAACACCTATATTTATTGGCATTAGGAACGGGTCCGATTGTCGGACCCGTGAGAATAGTAGAAAAAGGCCTGAGATGGAAAACAGACAGAAAGGAAACTCGGCGAATCTGTGAAGAAGCTACACGAACCAGGAAAAGCCTAGTGCACATTTTGCAATACCGTTATTTCTTATGGCGGTCGAGGAGCAGCTGCCCTTGTAGACCATGTTCAAAAGTCAAAAAAACATTCAAAACTTCTGGCTATCAAGTTGACGAATTACTCGCTGCCAAGTTACTCCACTTCATCCCAAGGGAACAGTGACATATCGACGAAGAAGTTTGTTCCTTTGTGTGACCGGGTAGCAAATAGTGAGGTACGTACATTTTTACTTTTCTATACAAATCTATCGTGCTTGTAGGACAGGGAATGATTTATTTAGTATAAGGGAAATCTGTCCATAACCTGTCCTACCCCACTTCCTCTTAGATGCCCAACACTGTCGTTTCCCATGCACCAACCTGAAAATTGAAAAAATGCCTAGGCAAGGTGGGGGGTTGGGGGCTATGCCCAAATTTTCATTAGGGTTAAGGTTTAGCAGCTGGGGCAGAGGGGTGTGGCAATGGTTACGATTTTAGTAGGTATTTGTTTTAAATTGTATAAATAAGATATCTACTCATCTTTAGTAGATATAAAGTATATAAGATATCTACTTACGTTTAGTAGATATCTTATATATATCCATTTTTAGTATATAAGATATTTACCAACGTTTAGAAGATATTTTGTTTTTGGAATAAAAATCTATATTACCTGTATTGCTTGAGTTTGACTGTCCTGTGTTTATATTTTACTGACTACAACTTTTGACATTTTTTTAATAATTAATATTTTTTATTTTCAGGCTATGGTTTTGGGTGTGATGGTAGAGCACTCCCTTCCCTTCACAATGGCGCCAGTACTGGTCAGTCTCACCAAAGGCCTGAGTAAGGATCGAAAAGCCCTGAATCACCCATCTATGGACAGGACCACCGCCTACTACAAGATGAGATTTGGTTTGGCGAAGACGTACATTGAACTGACGGTGGACACTTTAAAAATGTACCCGTTTTCACTAAACATCGATGAAAGTACCAGCACAAATCTTAACCGTGTTCTTATTGTTTTGGTGAGTTACTATTCACCATTGTTGGAGTCGGTCATGGTTGAACACCTGCGTCACTCGACGTTATTAAAGTTGACGCTGAAACATTGTCAAAACGCTTGACAGATTTATTTGTTACACATGACCTCCCGTGGACAAATCTTATCTCCATAATGATGGATTCATGTAGTGTGAAGCGCGGCAGTTAATCTGGGTTGGAGACGCGGATCCGAAACGAAATGGCGCCATCACATTCACAATGCATCAAAGAAGTTCTGTGCGCCGTTTGATTTCTGGGTGTAACGACTGTTTGCAGATCTTGCGAATGACTTCAAATGGTCAACTGATCTACAGTCTGATTTGGAGGAGGTCTGTGAACTTTTGAACCTAAAGTTCACAATGCCCTAGCGATTCATCTCACACAGATGGCTGTCATGCTTCGACGTAGCTGTCAATTCAAATCTTCTGATGGATGCTTACAAAGTATTCTACTATGCTTTCTTGCCAATCAAGGATCGTGTGGACTACCATGCTGTCGTTGTTCACATCATGAAGGAGAGGTGTAATAGCGAAGAAGCTCGGGAGAAAATTCGCGAAATTCACAAGCAACTGAGCCAGAAAAAGTTAACGTCAGATGGGCAGGAGAGGAAAAAGCGGATCATTGAGCGCGTACTGTACCAGGATACCAAGAACAGCTCATCATAAACTTCTACTCTTTTGTACTGCCGCTACTGAAGGGTTATGTCTGCTTGTTCGAGTCTGTGGAGCCGCTCGTTCACAAGCTAATGGAGAAGCAGGAAGATTTGTTCAGCAGATTTCTGGCCTGCTTCATCAAGCCAAAGCTCATTACCAACATGTCATGAAAACAACTGAAGTCGGTCAACATTTCAACTGACCAGTTGCTGCCAAGGAAGGATATGTTTGTTGGAGCAGCCAACAAAAGACTTGTCCAAAAGGCCAGTAAGGGGGACAAGGTGACAAAGGTGTTCTGGCAACAAGTGTCGGTAGCATACACAGGTCGGTAGCATACACAGTATGTGCTCAGTACCTACAACACATGTTACCGCTGGATAGCAAACTGCTGAGCGCCGTTTCTGGCATTGACCCAGAAGCCAGGGGCAATCATGTCACAACTGGGTGAGTTATTGAGCACATTGCCATCGTTTGTTCCCAATGTACTGAAGCAAGAAGATGAAACCGCATTCTATATGGATGTAAATGCGTACCAAATCGACAAGTCGATTCCGCCACATCTGGATGCAGCTGGCAACCAAATACGCATTGATAAATGGTGGGCTATGATTATAGCCGGAAAGAAGTATGCAATGCTGGCTAAGGTAGTGTGTGCAGTATTGAGCTGCTTTCATGGTCCTCAAGTAGAAAGCAGTTGCAGTGTGATGGGTGATGTGTTAAATTCAAAATAGGGCAGAATGAAAGTGGAGACATATAGTGCGAGCCAGACTGTGAAATATGCTCTTAGGCAAAACCCGGCAGTGTCCACGTTCAGCAGGGATGATGTGGTGACTGATCCAAACAGACAGTTTGATGTGACGCAACATGAGATCAGCTGCTGCAAAATACAAAGAAGAGAAGGAAGAGAAGATAAGACAGAAAGAGGAGAAACAGGAAAAACTAAAACTGTCAAAGGAGAAATTGGAAAGCAAGCAGTCGGTGAAAGCAGGAGTAAATGCCCATTCAGCTGAGGCCCTCAAGTCCCATGCCCAGTCAACTGAGGCCCTTAAGGCCCACACTCAGAAAATGGAGAAGAAGAGACGGATTGAAATCTTGTCTGCAATGGCTGCAAAAAAATAATAATTGAATTAAATTCGTTGTAAATGGGATGCATGCACTAGAACATGTACACATTTGCATCCCGTGTAAAGTAAAAATCAGCCTGCTGATCTTGTGAAAAATCCAAGTTATACATTTTCTCATATACTTTTCCAAGCTGTCTGACTAAACTACATGCACATGCCGTGAAATTGTTATAACTATTAAACGTACGTGTTGAACGAACTTGTGTTGAGAATTAATGATTGAGTCTGAGTTTGAGATTTGAAAAAAGTTTTAGGGGGGGGGGGGGAGCCAATGCCTCAATATGCAATATGGGTGAAGTAATAAGATGCATAATGCTATAACAAAAAAGTTTGAAGTCTGGGGGGGGAGTGGGTGAGAGGTGGGGGGTGGAGGAGTGGGCGAGGGGGGGGGGGGGGGGGGGTGGGGGAGCCAATGCCTCAATATGCAATATGGGTGAAGTAATAAGATGCATAATGCTATAACAAAAAAGTTTGAAGTCTGGGGGGGGGGAGTGGGTGAGAGGTGGGGGGTGGAGGAGTGGGCGAGGAGGGTTGCAACTTACATGTGTAAGAATTGACTAAAACAACACAGAAATATGTAAAAAAAAAAAAAAAAAAAAAAAAGGTGGAGGGTAGTGGGGGTGGGGGGTGCGGGGAGGGAGCCCATGCCCCAATATGGGTGAAGTAATAAGATGCATAATGCTATAACAAATCCCAAACTAAAATTATAGATAAAAACATGCTTACATGCAAACCTAGATCTGCCTTTATTGCACATTTTTTTGGCCATCACAATTTGGGTTCCATGGGAGCCCAGAATTTGCAGAAGACAAAATTACTTATCCAACCCTTTACAACATACTATAAGGAAACCAATTCTAAAATTTAGTTCAGCTAGGACAAGAAATGTAAGAGATATAGACCTGTAAACACAGCTTACACGCAAAATTTTATGTGAAACAGACATATTTTAAGGGCTATCAGAATTTGGGTTCCATGGGAGCCCAGGGATTACAGGAACCAAAATTACTTAAGCAGCCCTTACAATAATGCTATAAGGAAGCTAATGGCCAAATTTGGTGCTAGGGTAAGAATTGTAAGAGTTATAGACTTGTAAACACAGCTTACACGCAAAATTTGATGTGAAATGGGGCACATTTTATGGGCTATCATAATTTGGGTTCCATGGGAGCCCATGGGTTACAGGAACCAAAATTGTTTATGCAGCCCTCAAGATGCTATAAGGAAGCCCATGGCCAAATTTGGTTGTGCTAGGATAAGAAATGTAAGAGATATAGACTTGTAAACACAGCTTACACACAAACCTTGATGTGAGACGCCGATGCCGACGCCGTGGTGATTACATAAGCTCTCTTTTTCTTCGAATAATCGAGCTAAAAATTGATTCAGTTTCTTTTCAACTTCATGTGCCTGATCCACAACCTTTTCTTGTTCTGATTATTATGTAAGATGAGCGATTTAGGGCCATTAGTACCTCTTGTTTACAAATTCCCTTTACAATTTTACTTAATTCAAGATGCATAAGATATAATGTTCTGACAATGGAAGGAACAAGAGGATACTCAAACCAAATTCCTCAATTCCTTAGGAATCGTCCAAAACCATGTTTAGACCATTGTCTGAGAAGAATGCCTCCATCAATTGAAGAAATAACCAGAGAAAACATAACTGAAGAAACTGGGAACAAATTCATTATAAGAAGCCAACACACAAGTGTGATGTATGAAGTTTTACTCAATGACGACATGCCAAAATGTTCATGCACACTAATTGGCCATGTAGCTGTGATACAGCATTTTCCTGATCATCAGTGGGAAACATTGCCAGATGTGTACAGAGATCAGGCAATTTTTAACATTGACTTAGATGTTATGGGAAAATCGTTGGACAAAAAGGAGTTAATTGAAAAATACTTTTTAATTAATGTCATTGCACATGATAGCAACCAAGATCAAGATAAGAAAAGAAAAGTATGCTTGGAAATCATAAAACATGTGGAAAATGGTCTTTACTTGGTTTATTCCTTTGACATTTTAGAAGAAATAGGGGAAAAGTTAGAAGACATTGAAACATTTGTGGACCTGAATGTTCTAAAAAAGTAGTTGTGGTTTACCTTTAAAATACCTTAAAGCTCTAAAAGAAAAGAAAGGGATGAAGAGAAAAAAGGTAATAAAATAACAGCAACAAACAGAAGTACTGACTGATGGTCTGATTTATGATGATCAGTTTTGTGAACAAGAAGGTAACTGATACTACTTTATTTTGATTAAAGCACAAGACTTTTCTCTAGCCAGATTGTCTCAATGTTTTTTAAAAATACATGTTTATTAACATTATTAACAATAAAGCTCTTTTTTCATGAAACACGTTATTAAAGGATTTGTTTTAAAATTCTCCTGCCGATATCATGTGGGAAGAAATAATTTTAACCATTTTCAATTTTAAAGTTCAAGGTCAGTGCTATCGAAAATAAAAAGAACTTCTGCTCTTATTTTTAGTGTTTCAAGAGTTTTAAGGACATTTTTTTCTTTTTAAAATCACTTAATATTTGTTAGCTCTTATAGCTAACAAATATTACGTGATTTTAAAATGATTATAGATTTTGTTAATAGTGTATATATAGGATTTGATTCGCTCCATGAGGAACGGGCCATTATTGCATGATGTTCATTAATGTGCAAAATGACGTCAATCGTAATGTTGCTAAAATCACAAATTCATGTAAAAAGTCATATTAGATGAAATATGCGATAAAGGACCTTTTCTCAGGTAGCGGCTCATTTGTAACATAGCAATTTTTTTTTCATCAACAAAAGGAAATCGTATCGTGTGATGCTGATCGCCCTGATGAAAACCAATCCAGTCTAATGGTCGATCCACCAATAGCTGATCCACCAATAGCTGATCTACCAATGGCCTCAGGATTTACAGCAGAGATACATCCCTCTGATGAGTCAACCCTTAGACGAGTATAAATATTTTGAGGACTTGGAAAAACATAAGAAAAGTAACAAGAGGTCAATGGCCTTGAAGCTCTACTGATAGGTTTGTGATAGCTAGATCAGCATTCCTGTGAAGTTTCATGAAAATCCGTCAAGTAGTTTCAGAGGAGTAGTCGCTACAAGTTTTCATTATATAACTCTATGTAAACAAAGCATGAAAATCAGCATCCAGATGTATTACTCCTACATGTATATCATTTCATTTCACCTTCAAACTGGTTTGAATATAATTGAAAATTTGAGTTTTCCATTTTTCATTGTTATTCTACATGTACCTTATATGTAAATATATTATCATTTATAATATTATCAACAGTTAGTTAAGCCATTTACATGTAATGATATGTTATATTAATGATGCCAAAAATGCACGTTATGCAAGAACTAATTGGACGCCACTAGTTTTAATTAATAAAATCAACATTGTTGTGCATCCCTTTAAAAACATTCATAAAACCCAGCAGTCTTAACTTATTGTTTGAGTAGCCAGGTCGACAGATCAAGAAGGTCTGACATACTGACGTGAACAATTGCTTTAAATTTGTTAAAATTGAACCCAAAATTCTTTGGTATAAATTGTGTAACTCTTGTCAATTTCAGGTACGATAAACATTTTGACGATGATCAGTTCCACGAAGAAGACAGTACACCATCTTTCATACATTCTTGTACAGTGGGTGTGCGGAATATACCAGAGATGTGTGATGCCGGGATCTATACCTGTAGACCTGAAATCGTTATTAAAGATTTTCGTAACTCTCAGGAAAATATCCAGTTTTTTACTGGCTGCCAGACTATGACATTTAATGCATTATTTCAAACATTAATGGAAAGTGGTGCAAATAAATTACGTACAAGCTCATTATGTGAGACCAAGAATGATAAAGATGCAGGGAGTAAACAAAAAACTACCAGTTGATGAATTTCTTCTAGTTATGATGTGATTACGATTAGGTTTGCTTGTTAAAGACTTGAGTTTCGATTTAAAGTTTTGAGCAGTACTGTTTCAAAGATTTTTAACACATGGATAAAATTCATGTACAGATATTTGCAGTCTGTAGTGTTTTTACCTGAGTTAGAAATTATTCAAGCACACATTCCAGTTTTAAATTTTTCAGTGATACAAGAATTATCTTAGACTGCACTGAGATATTTCTTCCTTGGAAAATCAATCATTGACATATTTAAATTATAATTCCCACAATACATTTAAAGCTCTCACTGGAGTAAGCATGACTGGTGCTAATGTTTTAATTTCAAAATTATGGGGTGGATTTGCCTCTGATGTTGAGATTACAAGAGCGAGTGGTTTACTCGATCAGTTACAGCATGGGGATGCAGTCATGCTAGATAAAGGTTTCATACATTTGAAGCAGGATTTGACTACGAGAGAAGTCAAATTGTATTGTCCGCCATTTAAATGTAAGAGCAGTTCCCAAAAAGTGAAGTTGAGCCAACCAGACGAATTGCATCGACTAGAATACACGTAGAGCTTAAAATGGAGCAAATAAAATATTTCAGAATTCTTCAAGGCATACATGTGATACCTCATGTACTCTATAATAGTATACAGTTAATTTCCTCATGGATAAAATTCATGTACAGATATTTGCAGTCTGTAGTGTTTTTACCTGAGTTAGAAATTATTCAAGCACACATTCCAGTTTTAAATTTTTCAGTGATACAAGAATTATCTTAGACTGCACTGAGATATTTCTTCCTTGGAAAATCAATCATTGACATATTTAAATTATAATTCCCACAATACATTTAAAGCTCTCACTGGAGTAAGCATGACTGGTGCTAATGTTTTAATTTCAAAATTATGGGGTGGATTTGCCTCTGATGTTGAGATTACAAGAGCGAGTGGTTTACTCGATCAGTTACAGCATGGGGATGCAGTCATGCTAGATAAAGGTTTCATACATTTGAAGCAGGATTTGACTACGAGAGAAGTCAAATTGTATTGTCCGCCATTTAAATGTAAGAGCAGTTCCCAAAAAGTGAAGTTGAGCCAACCAGACGAATTGCATCGACTAGAATACACGTAGAGCTTAAAATGGAGCAAATAAAATATTTCAGAATTCTTCAAGGCATACATGTGATACCTCATGTACTCTATAATAGTATACAGTTAATTTCCTCATCGGAATCAGATGGAATCCATGAAGACTGTCAGACATGGAATGAGCTCACAGAGAACATTGACAATGAAACTAGTAATGAAGAACAGAACAGGGAGACTGAATCTGAACTAGAAGCTTAAAACATTCTACAAGATTCTACACAAACTACCAAAACCATTCAATTAGAAACCTGTGTACAACCTAGTGACCCATCTATAAATTCAAATACAATACTGTCCATTGCCCCTGGTGAAGGAAAACGTCCAATGAATATATTTGGAGATACCAATTTTGAGGAGCTGAGTTTCCCAACACTTTTCCCAACTGGAAAATTTGGTTATACTTATACAAGACCTCTCTTGCTTTGTCTGCCAAGAAATATTTCCAAAGAAGGATTCTGGAAAAAGGAGGTAGTTTTGCTTCAAACATTGAGTACCTTTTCGTAGCACAGTTTCTTACAGAATGGCAGCAAATACAGAGTTCTATTTCTGTTGCCCTACAAAATCAATGTCCAGACAAGAGACTGGTGAATCATTCAATGCTGAATTTTTTAGAAATGCTGATCATATTTGTCCATTACTTACGAGAGATGATGCATATAGATTTCTTCAGCCAGAGGAAGTCCACCATACTGGCAAAAAGTAATGTTTGATTTGCTAGCAGCTATTAAACAATTCAAAATATTTACATGGTTTCTGACACTGTCTGCGGCAGACATGAGATGGGAAGATACATTGAGAGCAATACGAGAGCTGTTCAACTTACATTTGAACACTTTTATTGTGTAACTGAATCAACTATCTTAAAATTCTCGCCGAATATGTTGATTGTAATGTCAAGTCTAATGATTCCTTCGATATGAAACATTATGACATGCACTATTATGTGCTTCCTAATGTTGCTGCATCCACATTTTTGAAAAGGGGTAGAGAATGACATTTTGAAGCAAAAATCGTCAATTATAAAAATAACTTCAATACAAATTTTAACACCAATGCTTTTAAAATGTCGTTAAAGGTTATAGTATTCCGATATGTCCATGTCTGAACGTAGAAAATTGTAATATGCATTATTTTTTTAATTTGTCGTTTTCAAGATTTTAGCGAAAATTAACATGAAATTCAACTATGAAAATGACTAAATTTACGAAAGCTTCTAGTTCAAAATATTAACTGCAGGCCTTTTTGTGACTTCCTCCGCTATAAAAAAACAAGTTTCATAAGGTTCTCAAAAGAAAAGATAGAAAAATATATAACTTAAACTTTAGGGGC
Organism: Cyrtodaria siliqua; assembly: GCA_037043455.1. Taxonomy (NCBI): domain Eukaryota; kingdom Metazoa; phylum Mollusca; class Bivalvia; order Adapedonta; family Hiatellidae; genus Cyrtodaria; species Cyrtodaria siliqua. Next base: position 27,136 of record JAWPHD010007881.1, on the reverse strand, counting down.
AAAACACACACATTTGCAAATAATGATAAAAATAATATATTTTTTTACCAAAGATATCTTTAAAAGGTTTATGATATACATATATGGTTTACATCAACATACCTGTTCATGTTTTTATATCACAAAATATGATTAAAATAGTTATTTTGGTCAATTTATAAAATTATCAGTAACATACGAGCAAACTTACCTATTATCTGTCATTGTTTTAATATTGCGATAAAAAGTCGAGCTTTTAATTCAGCATCTATATTTTTGTCTTAAAATAAAACAAACGATATTACAACCTGACTGGATAACATGAAATGTGTATTGTTTTATATGATTTAGTTACCTAATTGATGTGGCTATATTCATTTATTAATTAATTGTTGTAGGTACACAAAGTTCATGAGTCCTTTTTGTGTTTTACATCTGCCTAAATGACGCCCGTAAATTCTTCCTGGCTAACTCATTTGCATATTACGCCTCAAATTCATGCTACTTTCCGTGTTGTTTTCGTCTAGTTGACGCCTGTTTTTTCTATTTAATTTATCAATTAATGGTTACCAACTATTCGAAGCCTCTAATTTTGGTAAAATTATGTCTCGTTTTCAGGCCTCGAATTTCATACAGGCTGAAATCTTGATAACAATAGCCAATTTAGGTTATTGATAGCGATAACACATAAAAAAATAAAAGATTTCTGTTTGACTGTCAGATATTACGTAGATGAGAAGTAAAATAAGCACTATCAACACCACTCCCCTTGCTGAGGTTCCTGATTGTCAGCATTTCTCATTATAACAAGAGGTCAATGACCTTGAAGCTCTACTGATTGATTTTGATTTCAGGAAGTAGTCGCTACAAACTGGTTTTTTGAAAATCTATTTTTAGCCGTGGTGGCCATCTTGAATTTCCGGCCGACCTGAAATTTTGCTAGGATCAATTAGACATCAAGAGCAACATTCCTGTAAAGTTTCATGAAAATCCGTCAAGTAGTTTCAGAGGAGTAGTCGCTACAAGTTTTCATTATATAACTCATGTAAACAAAGATGGCCACTGACAGCCATGTTTAACATTGAATCAAAATAATGTTCGACTCGGATAACCATCATGTCATGCTGATCATTTTAGAAAAAGTCCCATATCAATATCTCTTATAGTTTTCAAGAAGTAGTCGCTACAAACTTATTTTTTAAAAATCTATTTTTAGCCATGGCGGCCATCTTGAATTTCCGGCCGACCTGAAATTTTGCTAAGATCAATTAGACATCAAGAGCAACATTCATGTGAAGTTTCATGAAAATCCGTCAAGTAGTTTCAGAGGAGTAGTCGCTACAAGTTATCATTATATAACTCTATGTAAACAAACATGGCCACTGGCAGCCATGTTTAACGTCAAATCAAAATAATGTTCGACTTGAATAACCATCATGTCATGCTGATCATTTTAGAAAAAGTCCCATATCAATATCTCTTATAGTTTTCAAGAAGTAGTCGCTACAAACTTATTTTTTAAAAATCTATTTTTAGCCGTGGCGGCCATCTTGAATTTCCGGCCGACCTGAAATTTTGCTAGGATCAATTAGACATCAAGAGCAACATTCCTGTGAAGTTTCATGAAAATCCGTCAAGTAGATTCAGAGGAGTAGTCGCTACAAGTTTTCATTATATAACTCTATGTAAACAAAGATGGCCGCTGGCAGCCATGTTTAACGTCGAATCAAAACGATTTTCGACAAGGACCAACATCATGTCATGCTGATCATTTTAGAAAAAGTCCCATATCAATATCTCTTATAGTTTTCAAGAAGTAGTCGCTACAAACTTTTTTTTTAAAAATCTATTTTTAGCCGTGGCGGCCATCTTGAATTTCCGGCCGACCTGAAATTTTGCTAGGATCAATTAGACATCAAGAGCAACATTCCTGTGAAGTTTCATGAAAATCCGTCAAGTAGTTTCAGAGGAGTAGTCGCTACAAGTTTTCATTATATAACTCTATGTAAACAAAGATGGCCGCTGGCAGCCATGTTTAACGTCGAATCAAAACGATTTTCGACAAGGACCAACATCATGTCATGCTGATCATTTTAGAAAAAGTCCCATAGCAATATCCCTTAGAGTTTTCAAGAAGTAGTCGCTACAAACTTGTTTTTTAAAAACCTATTTTTAGATTTGGCGGCCATCTTGGATTTCACATCTACATGAATTTTTGCTAGGATCAACTAGACTTCATGGGCAACATTTCTGTAAAGTTTCATGAAAATCCATTCAGTAGTTTCAGAGGAGTAGTCGCTACAAAAAAAAGTTTACGGACAGACAGACGGACGGACGGACGGACAGACGGACGGACAACGGACGCCGCACCACGGCATAAGCTCTGCTGATCTCTGATCAGTAGAGCTAAAAATGTAATAAAAGCTTTCTTTATTAATAGGGATTCATACATACTGGTTTACTGATTTTTTATTTTGCTTGGTAGAGAATTAAAGATGGAAGTACAGAAAGATGTTCTGATTGGTCCAGATGGTAACAAAGTTTTTAACCATGACCTCAATAAACTCATAATGAAAGACTTCAAACTTGATGGATGAGTGGACCCTGCTGCCTGGGATTGTGTGGGGACAGTGACGGTTGGATTCGTGGGACGGGACTCGGGCGAACGCATTACTAACGTCACAAATGGTTACGCTAATGAGATCCCATACTCCCACGTTCGACAACTTGGATCACCAAACGTTTCCCCCAACGCCCGATGCGACCACCCAGCGGCGACATATGGTGGAGAATCCTGGGTAGATCGACATCTACAAGATGACTACCAACATTAGAAGCAGCAAAAACACTTTATAAGGTATATGATATACATATATGATTTACATCAACATAACTGTTCATGTTTTTATATCACAAAATATGATTAAAATAGTTATTTTGGTCAATTTATAAAATTATCAGTAACATACGAGCAAACTTACCTATTATCTGTCAATGTTTTAATATAGGTGTCCTACTAGTGCTAGGAGATAATGTTGGGTAGGTGTCTTACTAGTGCTAGGAGATAATGTTGGGTAGGTCCAATCAATATTGTTATTTTTACATCCTACAGGGATTGTATGACATTCTTTGATCCAGTTTTCCTTAAACACGTGTGTTTCATATACCGCGTTGAAGGTTTTGTGCTGATCGACATTTTGGCCCATTTTATTAGGGTTTCCTTTACTTTCCTCATTATCTTGTATTAGACACTGATGTCGATTTTTGGACCTCTTTTAACAGTCCGCAAGTTTACTAATATTATTTCTTATGGATCTTTGATACGATTCTATTTCGTATCTCCAATAATTACTTATTGGCCCTTATTTCGCTTTTCGCAGAATGGTATTACTCTCCAAATTAACAATTATGTGTCTGTTTCTGTGTTTTGTGGTTTACTGTCCTCCTTGAATGCTACTTTCCCTGTCCGATCTTTTTATATTTCTTTTACTAGTGCTAGGAGATAATGTTGGGTAGGTGTCTTACTAGTGCTAGGAGATAATGTTGGGTAGGTGTCTTACTAGTGCTAGGAGATAATGTTGGGTAGGTGTCTTACTAGTGCTAGGAGATAATGTTGGGTAGGTGTCTTACTAGTGCTAGGAGATAATGTTGGGTAGGTGTCTTACTAGTGCTAGGAGATAATGTTGGGTAGGTGTCTTACTAGTGCAAGGATATAATGTTGGGTAGGTGTCTTACTAGTGCTAGAAGATAATGTTGGGTAGGTGTCTTACTAGTGCTAGGAGATAATGTTGGGTAGGTGTCTTACTAGTGCAAGGAGATAATGTTGGGTAGGTGTCTTACTAGTGCAAGGAGATAATGTTGGGTAGGTGTCTTACTAGTGCTAGGAGATAATGTTGGGTAGGTGTCTTACTAGTACTAGGAGGTAATGTTGGGTAGGTGTCTTACTAGTGCTAGGAGGTAATGTTGGGTAGGTGTCTTACTAGTGCTAGGAGATAATGTTGGGTAGGTGTCTTACTAGTACTAGGAGGTAATGTTGGGTAGGTGTCTTACTAGTGCTAGGAGGTAATGTTGGGTAGGTGTCCTACTTGTGCTAGGAGATAATGTTGGGTAGGTGTCTTACTAGTGCTAGGAGATAATGTTGGGTAGGTGTCCTACTAGTGCTAGGAGATAATGTTGGGTAGGTGTCTTACTAGTGCTAGGAGATAATGTTGGGTAGGTGTCTTACTAGTGCTAGGAGGTAATGTTGGGTAGGTGTCTTACTAGTGCTAGGAGATAATGTTGGGTAGGTGTCTTACTAGTGCTAGGAGATAATGTTGGGTAGGTGTCTTACTAGTGCTAGGAGATAATGTTGGGTAGGTGTCTTACTAGTGCTAGGAGATAATGTTGGGTAGGTGTCTTACTAGTGCTAGGAGGTAATGTTGGGTAGGTGTCTTACTAGTGCTAGGAGGTAATGTTGGGTAGGTGTCTTACTAGTGCTAGGAGATAATGTTGGGTAGGTGTCTTACTAGTGCTAGGAGATAATGTTGGGTAGGTGTCTTACTAGTGCTAGGAGATAATGTTGGGTAGGTGTCTTACTAGTGCTAGGAGATAATGTTGGGTATAACCCTTGTCAAAAAAAGCTACCTTATACGTACGTTTTGCGTAGCTAAAATTATTTCAAAAGCTACGTAAAACGTACGTAAAAGCTACGTAAAAGCTAGCGGTATGGGCACCTGCGTATTTCTTCGTATACGCAGCTTTTGCGCAGATTTTACAAAAATGATGCAAAACATAGCATTAACAAACAAGCTGCGCAAAAGCTGCGTTTTCAAAGGTCTACATAATAATTTACCTTTAATGTAAAAGCTGCGTAAAACGCAGCTTTTACGCAGGTGCCAATACCGCTAGCTTTTACGTAGCTATTACGCAGGTCTGCATAAACGCAATTTTTACGCAGATCTCTGTAAAAGCTGCGTATAACGCAGCTTTTACGCAGGTGCCAATACCGCTAGCTTTTACGTAGCTATTACGCAGGTCTGCATAAACGCAATTTTTACGCAGATCTCTGTAAAAGCTGCGTAAAACGCAGCTTTTACGCAGGTGCCAATACCGCTAGCTTTTACGTAGCTATTACGCAGGTCTGCATAAACGCAACTTTTACGCAGATCTCTGTAAAAGCTGCGTAAAACGCAGCTTTTACGCAGGTGCCAATACCGCTAGCTTTTACGTAGCTATTACGCAGGTCTGCGTAAACGCAGCTTTTACGCAGATCTCTGTAAAAGTTGCGTAAAACGCAGCTTTTACGCAGGTGCCAATACCGCTAGCTTTTACGCAGGTCTGCATTAACGAAGCTTTGATGCAGATCTTTGTTAAAGCTGCGTAAAAGCTTCGCAATAGCTGCGTAAAAACTGGCGGTATTGGCGTAAAACGCAGTTTTTACGCAGCTATTACAAAGCTTCTGTGCAGATCTTTGTGAAAGCTGCGTAAATGAAGGATTTAAAAAGCTTCGTCTTTCTTTTTCAATAAAGGGTCCTCCGAGGGCTAGTGAAAATTTGAGCAGATATAAATTGAAACGTAAATGTAGTCAAAATGATGCGCCACGATAAGCACTACAGGTCAAAGATAAGCACTACAGGTCTTTGACCGCTAGAGCATGGAATACATAAGGATGTGATCAATAAGAAACAATCAGTAATAAAGGCAATAAAGTTTATATGTACTTAATCTAGGTCCCCCTGTACAGGATTCAAATTTAACAGAATAAATAACATCACTATATTTCAGCAGCAAATGTTGAACAGTACATGGAAATAACATGTTACATACTTTTAATCTTAAAAAGTGATATTGGTGAAACAGCAGAAATGAAATTTAAAGCTATTTGACACTGGAAAAGTGTTACCTAAGCATTTTTATATTGAAATATTTAAACTATAAAACAAACAACTGATATGCAAAATGCAATTTGAAAAAATAAACTATAAACGAAACATCTATTAAATTTCACTTTATTAACATGAAAAAGTTTGGTAGAAACACTTACAGACTGAATATAATATTGAGCACTTATTTACATTGAATATACACTGAAGGGACACACAGCAACCTTGTAGTTAATAAAACAGTTAAATTAGCACCCAAATTTACTAACCCCACATCATTTTATGTCTTTTCCCTCTTTATTCTACTATATGTTGAAAAATGTTAGGGATGCAATATAATCCACTTAGGTGTTTGCAAAATCAATTTGCTTTCAAGGATTCAAATAATGATTTGTGCATAATAAATATGAAAACTAATATTATTGTCCTTCAAAACTAAACTATAGACTTCATGTGAAACACATTTGAAAACACTGTCTGATTCTAAAGTAACAGGTAAACACATCTTTGATTTGTTTGTTTTCTCAGAGACCTATATTAATAATGTTTTTTTAAATAAAGACCATAATTATTAAAAAAAATATACACTGCACCCCTGGATAACAATTAGCTCCATTTATCTACACATCTAAGCGCCGGTAAGCTGCCTCAAACCCTCTCAAAATTGTCCTCATTGTTCGTTCAACATCATCTTCTGGAACCTCAAACCGACTTAATTATTGCTGTCCTGTAGATGCAAACATGTATGAAGTTTAAAAGCTTTACGGCTCGAGGTGTCCTGAGAAAAACTTAAATTTAAAACAGACGTATGGGACAGTCGGAAAATGGTAATTAACACTATATGACTGATCCACTTCCGTGTTAAGGCAAATATATACACCATTGAAAAACATAGCACTATATGTATACATCTAAACCTCTTTAGGATGACTCGAACCATCTTAAAACTGTTCTCATTTTCATTTGACTTCATCTGTTGGCACCTAAACCGTTCACGAAGAACATAGATCTGAAAAGATAGTATATTTATAAATAAATTAATGTCTCCAAAAAAGACAAAATAAATTTATGAATGTATAAAAAAACAACATTTTAAATATAATAGTTTTTAATACTTCTGAAAATTTAAAACCTATATTATATTAAAAGGGCCTCATTGCAATCTTAGTCTTGTGGGTTCAATCCCTGGCTGGATTATATCAAACACTTCATGGTACTAGTAGTCCCAAGCATATAAAGTCGTAATTCTAGGACTGGTCAGTCCGGTGTCTGTATCATGTTATTTGTCTACAGCACGGTATTCCAGTATGGCACCACTATAAAATTGAGCATAGAGCTCATTTCAAAAAAATAAAACGGTGTGATAAAACATAAAGATTGTTAAAAAAGATTGTTGGGTGTGGGATGGGGTGGTGGAGGTGACATGTGCACCAAATAACAGCACGTGGCGGGGATGGGGTGTAAAAGCTATTTAGGAGGAGTAGCGGCGACAATATTATATTTAAATTAAAAATTCAAAGGGCCATAAAAAATCAGTGAACCGGAACGAAAGCACGACATCATACCGATACTTCTGTAAAGTTTTGTCAATATCCAACAAGCCATTTAGGAGTAGTGGCGACAAAAAAAATTAAAGTAAAAAACTCAAAGGGACATAACTCCGTCAAAAATCAGCGAACCAGACCGAAAGCGTGACATGATACTTCCTGCAAAGTTTCGGCAAAATGCATCAAGCCGTTTAGGAGGAATAGCGGTGCCAACAAATTTAAAGTGAACAATGCAAAGGGCCATAACTCTGTCAAAAATCAGCAAACCGGAACGACAGCGCGATATGCACAACTAGACATCATACCGATGCTTTTGCAAAGTTTTGTTAATATCCAACAAGGCGTTTAGGAGTAGCGACGACAACAAATTTAACTTTAAAAAATGCAAAGGGATATAACTCCGTCAAAAATCAGTGAATCAAACTGAAAGCATGACATGCACAACAAGACATCATACCGATGCTTCCTTCAAAGTTTTGTCAAAATCCATCAAGCCGTTTAGGAGTGTGTGTGTGGGGGTGTGTGGACCATTTTAGACCATTAAACGACTTGCATGCTGTCGCATACTTCAAATGCTTGATACAGTTAACCCTATAGATATTCTTCCCATTTATATATAAATGTTTTTATATAGCTGTAAATGGAGAGTGGCTCTGGAGTGTTCATTTCATGTTGATGCAATATAAGCTTTTTATGTGGTGCGCCATAAACCTCAATTTTAACTTCCAGTGTGAAACTTCTGCGAGAAAAATACCTTTGATCTGAAGGCATACCTGTCATAAGATCTAAGGTTGAGGATGTATTCTGTTGAATCTGTTGGACACCTTCATCATCGCCTTCCGAGCGACCCGACCATTGACAACTTGCGCTCATGTCAACATCTCCTGAAAACTCCAAGCATAACAATTGCTGAAATATTATACCACTTCAATTTCTAAATAAAGAATTGAATTGTACGTGCTGTTATACGCCACATAACAGCACATGTGGCTTTTAAAGGACTTATTAATAAATATACAGACATAAATATACTGATTGGTTGTCGATGAAAAATGTTTTGACTCCTTAAAAGTATACCCATTACAACCTGTCGCAATGCAGTCACCTAACATCAAACTGACAAAAATGTTCAGTCAATCGTCATATTTTGTGTATGTAAAACTTTTTAAAACTAGAGGTTGTTTTTGAGAAAAACTGATGTCTCATACCACTGCAAAGTTTCGTCAAAATGCATCAAGCCATTTAGGAGGAGTAGCGGCGACAACAAATTTAAAAGTAAAAAAGATGGGTCATAAATCTGTAAAAAATCAGCTATCCGGAATGAAAGTGCAATACGCACAACTAGACATAATACTAATGCTTCCTGCAAAGTTTCTCCACAAGTCCCAACAAGCTATTTAGGAGGAGTAGCGGCGACAATATTATATTTAAAGTAAAAAATTCAAAGGGCGGTGACTCCATCAAAAATCAGTGAACCAGAACGAAAGCACGACATCATACCGATACTTCTGCAAAGTTTTGTCAATATCCAACAAGGCGTTTAGGAGTAGCGGCGACAACAAATTTAACTTAAAAAAATTCAAACCGAAAGCACGATGTGCACAACTAGACATCACACAGATGCTTCGGTCCTGCAAAGTTTTGTCAAAATCCATCAAGCAGTTTTGGAGTGGGTGTGGGTGGGGGATGGACCATTTAAGACCATTAAACGACATGCATGCTGTCGCACACTTCAAATGCTTGAAACAGTTAACCCTATAGATATTCTTCCCATTTATAGATGTTTTTATATATAGCTGTAAATGGAGAGTGGCTCTGGAATGTTCATTTCATGTTGATGCAATATAACCTTTTTATGTGGTGCGCCATAAACCTCAATTTTAAGTTCCAGTGTGAAACTTCTGCGAGAAAACTACCTTTGATCTGAAAGCATACCTGGCATAGGATCTAAGGTTGAGGATGTATTCTGTTGAATGGTGAACACCATCATTGCCTTCCGAGCGACCTGACCATTGACAACTTGCGCTCATGTCCAACATCTCCTGAAAACTCCAAGCATAACAATTGCTGAAATATTATACCACTTCAATTTCTAAATAAAGAATTGAATTGTTGTTTTAAAAGACTCCTTAACCTGTAAACATAGATTCAACCGGCATGTGCTTAAATCCACTGCAGTCCCCTTTAATAAATTGAATATGGAGGAAGAAAATGCATTTTTAAAATATTCCTTGACAGCGTCGCCTGTGTTTTTCTGAATTGATAGACCTCAATTTGCACCATGACAGGCATAATCAATAACTTGCAAGCTTCATTCAGGTAATGCAAGTACAATGTTTATCTTCAAAACAGTAAGTTGTGCACAAGTAACATATTAATACCTTCACCAATCTCGTTTGCAAAACTGTCAATGTTACAACGAAAAAAACACACTCTCCTCTTATTTGCAGTTTAATTTAGATGTTTTAAAAAATATCATGCTTCTTTGCTTATAGTTTTGATTACACTTATACACTTCAAATTAATTGTTCCACATTATTATGAAGAAGCTCTACCATGAACGTATTTAAATAGGGCCTACCTCTGATTAAAAAAACCCACACAACATGCGTAATTCTTGGTACTGCCAGGACCCTGGTACAGCTCTCACACTTTCCTGGGTGAGCCATCTGTGTAATCGTTTGATGGCTTCGAAGGCTCTAAAATGGTTCTTGTGTCACGAAAAAAAATGTGCTAATCACAGTAATGTTTGTAATTATTAAAGATGAAAGGTACTGTTTGTAAATATTACTTGATGAAAGATCAAAATTCAAACAATTCTGTAAACGGCGGGCATAATTTGCAGCGCATGCGCAGATCTGTGATGCACTTCCATAATCTCGCAATTCTTACGAACGTATCATGCAAATATTTCAAAATGATTAACATATGTCAATACAAATGCTGTGTTTATTATGGTTTCTTCCTTTTTTGTTATCAGAACGTATACGTTAATAACTGAAATGATTATGGAAACAAAATGTATTTTCTCTCAAATTAAACATTTATTCAATTTCCCATCAAGCAACACTGGAGCGATGACTTCCGGAAGTAAACTCGACAAAATCAATTTACATGCAAGGAAAAAACGAAAACATTTACCTGTAAAATAATAAATAATAACTGTGTAATTCAATAACTTTATTACCGTTTATCTACAGTCACATATGTAAAATACACTAAAAATTGTTTCCAAACACAAGGTTTTGCTTTTTCAAGCGTTTATTGAGCAAACAGATTAAATAAAACAACCAGGAAATGCTTGTTGTCTGAAAGTCGGCCATTTGCATTCGTCTGTCATCAGATTCACGCTATCGTGAAACTTGCAATTTTTTTTATTAATTCATTTTATATTACCTTTTTTTTTGTCAGAAACATCCACATTTACTCTGATGCATTATAATTTCGCATCTGATTTGCCTGGGGAAAAAAAAAAAAAAAATCCCCCCAATTGTTGTTATACGAGTTTGGGAGTTAGCCAAGGCAATGTCTTAATACCATATTATTTTTCGTTTAAACATTTTTGAATATGTTTTTTTTTTAATATACCCCCTGAAGCAAATCTCATAAAACTTTATGGGTGCACTGCTCGTCAAAATCAATGTTGTCAACATGCAAGGAAAAAACGAAAACATTTACCTGTAAAATAATAAATAATTGCTGTGTAATTCAATAACTTTACTACCGTTTATCTACCGTCACATATGTAAAATACACTAAAAATTGTTGGGTAGGTGTTTTACTAGTTCTAGGAGATAATGTTGGGCACAATGTTGTTTCCACCCGCCCATACAAAATCAGACATTAGTATAATATTTGTTTGGTAAAATTATTGTGTTTATACATTTTTGAATATATTTTCCACCAAAGAAACTAAGACTATTAAAATTGTTTTGAATTGATTTTAAATTTAAATTAAACAACAAACATTTGAAGTTTTTCATCAATTCCTATGATATGGTAACACACATAAGTACAAAATGGATAGCATTAAGTAGTTGATGTTGCTATGTACTACATGTATAAGGTGAAGAACAAGAATTTCTTGATGAAAGAAGAACATATCTTGTGTTCACTATGGAGTCCACCACAAATACAGGAATATAAACTTAAACGTCACTAAAACAACAGAGAAGAATTATATACCATTTAAAACATACTTCACAGTGATACAAATTAATGAATAAAAGTGTGTCAAATAAGTAAATTTGTGAAAAGTGTTAAATCAAAAAGTGCCAGTGTAATAAATTTGTGAAAAGTCAATCCAGTGAAAATGGGGTTGTACTGATAACGAACAGTAACCAGAAAGGAGCATATTCAATAAGCCAATGCTGTTCAGACAAACAGATGAAGAGGCGACCAAATAAGTGGACACTATACACATTTAAAAGCAACATTTGACATTTAACCACATTAAAGAAAATGTTCATTATATACAATGCATTTAAATAAACATGAGCAGAACTTTACACATTCATATGACTTTTAAGTTCGAGGACGAACTATATTGCAGCAAACTACACGATACCAAAAATTTGTTACGTTAGTAATCATTTCATCAATAAGACTCTCGTCTCTCACAATTCTTTCAATACGAATTCAATTTGGGGACCAAAGTAAAAAGTCTACCCAGGTCAGAGCAGTAACAAGCAGTTGAAACTGCACCTGCCAGTAATATGCAAGACTGTCATTAGGTCAAATTAAAATAAGGTCAAATAAAATAATATGTGTGGTTCTGGTTACCTGACCAACCGTAGACTTTTGGGCCGTTTTCGCTGACCGTAATTATTTTTCCCCCATTTTTCCAAGCAAATAGGGCGAATCTTCGTACTAAGAGATGCTTCCGGTAAGCAAGATGGCAGCTTCCTCGATTTTAATATTAGGAATCTGTATTGAGAAATTTATGCGCATAATATCTCAGTCAAGGTCGATAACCAGTCACATCACACTTAATATGCCAGAGTTATGGCCCGTTGATTTTTGCAAATTGTAGATTTTTGCGGTAATGTTGTCAATTTAATACACTAGCTAACATGATGGAGGAAGTTACAAGGTAACAAGCAAGATCAACTTGCAGTCTAGGTTTGTTTTACTGGTTCAAAAATCTGCCTCAAGAAGAAAGAAAAAGTTTCCGACCTGCCGTCCCTAAATTTTCCCCCAATGTAACAGGAACCACACATATTTATTTCTTTATTTGGCCTTATATGCTGTTCAATATTACTATCTGTCTAGCTTTTTCTATCGTCCGTTGTCCATCCATCTGTTTCACTTTAACATTTTAAGATACACCATCTGCTCCGAGTTTGAGATGTTTTTAGGAGGGTTTTTAAAAACTGGCTTTTAGACTGACAAAAACCATGTGCAATCTTTGTCAACCCTTTTGTGGTTGTGATGTCGTTTGCATTTTTTATTACTTTTGTCTTTTCGTTTGTCTGTTTGCGTGTTTGTTTTTGTGTTTTGTGGTTGACTGTCGTCCTTGAATGCTGCTTTCCCTGTCCGATATTTTTATCCTTTTTTTCATCAAATTTTAACAGCACTTTACTCTTGTCAAGCACTCACCATACCCTGAAAACTAGCGTGCTGTCATTTACTTTCTCAAAAATATACGTTACGTTAACCTTTTTGTTTAATTTGATGGAGGGGTCAAAGCTGAATTTAATTTTTTTTTCAGCATAACAATGTCCGATTTTCATAAAAACTTTAACAGCATCTTCCTCTCATGAAGCACTGAAAATACCACGAAATTAGCTGACGTAATACCAAACGTTATACATGAAAACCCGGCTTTAATGCCACCAGGTGTTACCTCATGTTAATGTCGTAAATTAGGGAGCACTATCTCATCTATATATAGGTTGTTACCATTAGGTCAACAGTAGTTTTTCTCTACTTTCACTTTGATTATAGATGACATGGTAATAATCAGTAAGCTTATTTTTTTTCTGTTTTGGAAATTACTGACACGGTTTTTGACTAAATCTGACTGATATGCTCATTATTTTTTCAATACGTGAAAGTTGGCTCAGGCGCAATGTTGATAACAAAGAAAAGAGGAAGTATCATGCAAGTCAGCATGCGATTGTGTGCAAGGCTACTATTAAAGTTACGTAAAATGGATGAGCTGAAGAAGGATGGAAAAGTTAATCCAGAACAAATTGGCAAACTGTTAACCACCAACAATTTCGACAATGTTGTTTTAGCTACACTGAGATGCTGCATGCAGGAAATGGAAGATTTAGAAGATCTCCAGTCTCCTAGCAACACACTTATGTTAAAACACGCTATCAGAAGAATGACTGATGTCAAATGGGCTTATGCTGTTAAAAAGAAAGACTTGGACCAAGCAAAAGACTGCAAGGTGTTTAACCAGTTGATGAAGGCAGAATGGGTTGAGAAAGTCACCAGACTTGCCAGAGCAATTATGAATAGAAGAGCTTTTGAACAGCCCAAACAACTTTCTCCGAAAGATATCGAGAAAATGTCCAGATACTTGATGAACAAACTGAAGGAGACGGCAGTGATACCAGATAACTTTTTCAGGGTAGTGACACTGTGCCTGACCAGACTGCTTGTCTTTAACAAAAGAAGATCTGGAGAAATGGAAGTTGTCAAGTAAGTAAAAGCGATCCTTTTGAAACCTTAATCACAAGCAAGATTAGAAAATGGAATTCTTCGGCTTTTTGTGATCTTTCTTTAAGTGCTATAACTCTATTTATACTTAATGATTATAAAATGCATGCGACAAATTTACTATTGATAAAATAGTTCTCCTTTTTATAAATACAAAACATTTTAATTAGAGAGTGGAAATCAGCATTTCTAAACTGAATTACGTTACTACATCAACTGCACAAAAAACAGGAAGAATGTTTTTAGGATATAGTCCTTACCTACCTATTGAAAGTTAACATGATGGAACCATTATTCGCCAGCATGCTAAAGCTTCAAATTCAATCAGTGTACCTCATTTGCGCACCTGCTTATTTTTTATTATTTGTTTCCAGTTAAAGGGTTGCAAAATTTCAAGTAATGTCACAGTAAGTGACAAATGCCCCCGAAGTGACCTGTAAGTGTGACCTTGACCTTGGAGCACTATGAAACCAACAGATATATTTAAAAAAAATAAAAAAGAATTAAAAAAAATTGAATAAAACGTCTTGTTGTGGTGAGCAATTGTGCGAAGTTATTTGAAAAATCCGTTGATTATTGTCCGAGTTATGAAGCTAAATGATTGTATAGACGAACGGATTTTGAACTTTGATCTCTAAGTGTGACCTTGACCTTGAAGCCACGGACTTGGATTTTGTGCGCGACACGTCGTCTTGTTGTGGTGAGCAATTGTGCAAAGTTATTTGAAAATCCATGTATTATTGTCAGAGTTATGAAGCGGACACGAGCGTACAGACAAACGGATTTTGACCTTTGATCTCTAAGTGTGACCTTGACCTTGGAGCTACGGACCTGGATTTTGTGCGGGACTCGTCGCCTTGTTGTGGTGAGCAATTGTGCGAAGTTATTTGAAAATCCATCCATTATTGTCAGAGTTATGAAGGAGACACGAGTGTATAGCCGAACGGATTTTGACCTCTAAGTGTGAACTTGACTTTCGAGCCACGGACCTGGTTTTTGTGTGCGACACGTAGTCTTGTTGTGGTGAGCAATTGTGCAAAGTTATTTGAAAATCCGTCCATTATTGTCAGAGTTATGAAGCGGACACGAGTGTACACGCGAACGGACAGACAGTGCGATTACTATATGCCACCCTTTGGGGGCATAAAAAGTAATCTGACCTGCAATCTTCCTACAGCTAATAAAAAGTTAGGGTAAACTGATAAATGTTGGAAACATTTCAAAACATAAATCCCGTCTGGGCAAAGACTCGTGGCTGCGCGCTGGTAACCAGCAGAACACAAACCTATAGTACAATATCTGCCTAGACTAGCTGCCTTCATAGTTCTTCCATAACGTTTTTTTTTACACTCTTCAAATTAAAAAGTGTTAACTTGCAATTTTTGTATTTGTTTTCATTTACATATTATTGTTTGAACTTTTGTCTATTCTCTCATTTTTTTTTAGACTGGAAAGATACATATCAAGACTTTCCAGCCTTTCTAACATAGATGAGTCGGTAGAACAAGATTGGTCAGCAGTTGAAAAAGTCCAGCCTAATGACAACCTCCTATCTGGCTGTATGCAAATATACACAAACATGGGCACTACGATGTCGTTTAAGAAAAGTAATCGGCAAAGTACTTCTTAAAGGCAGAAAATATTCCAATTTAAGAGTAAAACTGAGCAAGCGTGAGTGATATTTTACTTTTATTTATTGTTTATGGAAAAGCCAAAATATCCGAAAGCAGATCTTTCCAAGAATAAATTACTTCTTGACACTTTATGGAACAAGAAGTCAATGACCTTGAAGCTCTACTATTTTTGATAGCTAGATCAGCATTCCTGTGAAGTTTCATGAAAACCCGTCAAGCAGTTTCAGAGGAGTAGTCGCTACAAGTTTTCATTATATAACTCTATGTAAACAAAGATGGCCGCTGGCGGCCATGTTTAACGTCAAATCAAAATAATTTTTGACAAGGATCAACATCATGTCATGCTGACCATTTTAGAAAAAGTCCCATATCAATATCACTTATAGTTTTCAAGAAGTAGTCGCTACAAACTTGTATTTTGAAAATCTATTTTTAGCCATGGTGACCATCTTGAATTTCCGGCCGACCTGAAATTTTGCTAGGATCAATTAGACATCAAGAGCAACATTCATGTGTAGTTTCATGAAAATCCGTCTAGTAGTTTCAGAGGAGTAGTCGCTACAAGTTTTCATTATATAACTCTATGTAAACAAAGATGGCCGCTGTTGGCCATGTTTAACGTCGCATCAAAATAATTTTTGACAAGGATCAACATCATTCCATACTGATCATTTCAGAAAAAGTCCTATATCAATATCACTTATAGTTTTCAAGAAGTACTCTCTACAAACTTGTTTTTTGGAAATCTATTTTCAGCGGTGGCGGCCATCTTGAATTTCCGACCAACATGAAATGTTGCTAGGATCAATAAGACATCAAGAGCAACATTCATGTGAAGTTTCATGAAAATCCGTCTAGTAGTTTCAAAGGAGTAGTCGCTACAAGTTTTCATTATATAACTCTATGTAAACAAAGATGGCCGCTGTTGGCCATGTTTAACGTCGCATCAAAATAATTTTTGACAAGGATCAACATCATTCCATACTGATCATTTCAGAAAAAGTCCTATATCAATATCACTTATAGTTTTCAAGAAGTACTCTCTACAAACTTGTTTTTTGGAAATCTATTTTCAGCGGTGGCGGCCATCTTGAATTTCCGACCAACATGAAATGTTGCTAGGATCATTTAGACATCAAGAGCAACATTCCTGTGAAGTTTCATGGAAATTCGTCAAGTAGTTTTAGAGGAGTAGTCGCTACAAGTTTTTACTAAATAACTCTTATGTAAACAAAGATGGGCAGCCATGTTTAACTTCAAATCAAAACGATTTTCGACAAGAACCTTAAACATCATGTCATGCTGATCATTTTAGAAAAAGTCTCATATCAATATCACTTAAGAGTTTTCAAGACATAGTCGCTACAAACATGTTTTTTAAAAATCTATTTTTAGATTTGGTGGCCATCTTGGATTTCACATCAACATGAAGTTTTGCTAAGATCAATTAGACTTGATGGGCAACATTTCTGTAAAGTTTCATGAAAATCCATTCAGTAGTTTCATGAGTAGTTGCTACAAAAAAATGTTTATGGACAGGTCGACAGACGATGGACGCCGCACCACGGCATAAGCTCTGCTGATCTCTGACCAGTAGAGCTAAAAACATAACAATTAAGAAGCCAGAGTCACTCTGTTCTGTACATTTCTGAAGGGGGGTATTTTTGCAGGCTCAGGTTTTTGCGAAATTTGCCAATAATAAAATAGCGAACATTTCCATGTGGCGAACTTAACCACCTAATACAGTATTTTACATCACAAAGTGTTTTACAAATTATAATAAGATACCCTTTTGTGATATTTTAATTTATTTTTAAGTTATTTCATACCATGCACGCATCAGACATTCAGTGACAGTGCTCTTGCATTATAGATTTGTTCAATTTAAATATTTTCAATTGTTTCAGGCATCCTTTACAAGAAAAAGAGAAAGGGCACATCAGATTGTTACTGTGAAGATATTCAGTGGGCTCTCGATCAGTTATCCTCAGATCATGACCAGGTGTCTGACATTGACTCGAATATAGTTGAGGACTCGAAAAATGAGGAAGAATTTACTCGAGGCATTAACACCTTAATCAATGACAAAAGTGATGAACCGTCAAGTAAGGCAACAGGAAATGATGTCCCTTGTATCTGACTCAAGAGCATAACAAGGTGTCTGACATTGACTCGAATGTAGTTGAAAACTCACAAAATGACGGAGTGTTTACGCACGGCATTAACACCTTAGTCAATGACAAAAGTGATGAACCGTCAAGTAAGGCAACAGGAAATGATGTGTCCCTTGTATCTGACTCTGACTCGGATCATGACCAGGTGTCAGACATTGACTCGAATATAGTTGAAAACTCACAAAATGACGAGGTGTTTACTCACGGCATTAACACCTTAGTCAATGACAAAAGTGATGAACCGTCAAGAAAGGCAACAGGAAATGATGTGTCCCTTGTATCTGACTCTGACTCAGATCATGACCAGGTGTCTGACCTTGACTCGAACATAGTTGAAGACTCGAAAAATGAGGAAGAATTTACTCGAGGCATTAACACCTTAATCAATGACAAAAGTGATGAACCGTCAAGTAAGGCAACAGGAAATGATGTCCCTTGTATCTGACTCAAGAGCATAACAAGGTGTCTGACATTGACTCGAATGTAGTTGAAAACTCACAAAATGACGGAGTGTTTACGCACGGCATTAACACCTTAGTCAATGACAAAAGTGATGAACCGTCAAGTAAGGCAACAGGAAATGATGTGTCCCTTGTATCTGACTCTGACTCGGATCATGACCAGGTGTCAGACATTGACTCGAATATAGTTGAAAACTCACAAAATGACGAGGTGTTTACTCACGGCATTAACACCTTAGTCAATGACAAAAGTGATGAACCGTCAAGAAAGGCAACAGGAAATGATGTGTCCCTTGTATCTGACTCTGACTCAGATCATGACCAGGTGTCTGACCTTGACTCGAACATAGTTGAAGACTCACAAAATGAGGAAGAATTTACTCAAGGCATTAACACCTTAGTCAATGACAAAAGTGACGAACCATCAAGTAAGGCAACAGGAAATTATGTGTCCCTTGTATCTGACTCTGACTCGGACCTAGACCAGGTGTTTGACATTGATTCGGATATACCAAGTTTGGTATCTCTAAGTGTTAAAGTATTGAATATACGGTCTGGACAAGCATTTTCTATGACAGAGGTCACAGGTCAAGGTCAAGGTGACCTTATTTTGGTACGCGACACACCACTATCCCAAGATGTATCTGTATACCAAGTTTGGTATCTCATAGTCTTATAGTATTGAAAATATGCCCCGGACAAGCATTTTCGGAACATTTTCTATGACAGAGGTCACAGGTCAAGGTCACTGTGACCTTACTTTGGTATGCGACACACCGCTATCCCAAGATGTATTCAAATATTAAGTTTGGTATCTCTAAATGTTACGGTATTGAAAATACGGTCCGGACAAGCATTTTTCTATGAGAGGTCACAGGTCAAGGTCACAGTGACCTTTTTTTGGTACGCGACACACTGCTATCCCAAGATGTATCCACATACCAAGTTTGGTATCTCAAAGTCTTACAGTATTGAAAATATGGCCCGGACAAGCATTTCGGAAGGACGGTCGGACGGACAGGGTGCAAACCTATAGTCCCACCGGTCCCGGTGGGGAACTAATAAATATTATTAAGCTGGACGTGGCCAGCATTTGTTAAAGTAATTTAAATAAATATTATGAAGCTGGACAATGGCCAGTGTTCGTTAAAGTATTTTAAATAAATATTAAGAAGCTGGACAGTGATCCTTGTTGAAAATTATTTTGATTCAACATTAAACATATATAGAGTTATATAATGGAAACTTGTAGCAACTACTCCTCTGACAGATTTTCATGAAACTTCACGGGAATGCTATTCTAGCTATCAAAAACCTATCAGTAGAGCTTCAAGGTCATTGACCTCTTGTTTTGTTTGCCGTCAATCTCCAACATAGTCGCCATGGCCCAAAATAGATCAAATTAAAGGAAATTTCAAACGACATCATCTCCATCAAAATCACTGATTTCATTCTTGTGAAACATCATGTACATGATCCTTGGGTTGGCCTCCATCAAGTCTTTGCTTTTCGTTTCCGTGAATCATTCAATATGGTCGCCACGGTGACTCAAATTGTACGTATAGTTATATAGGGAAAGGTTAAAAATGGCATCTTCTCTGAAACCGCTTGAAAGATTAATGAAACTTGTAAATATAGAATATGTATCTTCAGAAACGGCCTTCTTGCCCAAAAGAAATGACGCATACGGGAGAAAGATTTGTTGAAAAGACAAGAGAAGCGTAAAGCCAGTCAGTCTCAACAGGTATTGACTGATCACAAGAAATTTGATGATGAAGATTCTGAGGGTTACACATCTAGCTGACGCCGAACAAAAGGCAATATACCGTGCTAAGGCGAAACTACCAAAACAGGCAAAAAAGTATGCAATCATTGTAAAAGGGTTAATAGCCTCAGCCACACCAAGAAAAAGGAAAGCTATGGAAAATCAAATTGAAATACAAACACCTAACAAAAAAAGGCGCCTTGATTTTCGTGAAGAAGCAATAAAATCGTTTAAACAGATATACACTAAGTGAAAAGCATCAAGGAAGTCAAAAGATATCAAACAACAAAAAACATTATCTTCACAGTTAGCAAGACTGAGAAAATATAGAATGCTTAAATGGGCTTCAAGTGAAATTGGGATACGCTACAATTCTTTGTTGAAATGGTCACAGCTATACTCCACACAGCTTGATCTTCCAAAAGCGAAGCAGTGTGATGCACTAACAGAAGATGTTGTAGAAATAGTTAAAAACATTTATGTCAAACCAACTGTCTTAGTGACCTATGCATCAAAGAAGAATGTCCCCCAAAAACACATGAAACAGAAAACATACTATGAATTTAACCCTGAGTGATGCTCATCAGCAATTTAGAGAAGAAAATCTTGCAATGTTGTAAAGCCTTTACAACATTGCAAATAGGGTCATGTCAGATTGACCTTTTGCCTATTTATATTCTTGAGCAAGTGCCTGAAATTCATCAACTCCCACCTATTATATCAGCTTTGGTGTGTCAAAACTACATTACGATATGCTTTTTATTACGTGACATATTCTGTGACGTAATTTGTGACAAAAAAAAGGGACGACTGGGATGGGATATGGATAAACAGTCAAGACGCACTTAATGTTGCTCCAACAATCCCATTATGGAAGGCAAACACCGCTTCCCCAGAAGCGACAGGCTCCAAGTGGTACGTACCTACCATGCTGGACCGACCTTGGATGCGGCATCATTTACCCTGCATCATTTAACAAAATACAAAGAAATTCAATTTCTAAAGGCACCACACGTAAGATAAGTATCGTTTTTTTTTAATGTATTTCAAAATTTAAACAGTTTCAAATTAATATAAAACATATCTCTTTTTTTTACTGATGAGTACAAACTGTAAGACACCAGTGTGCAGAATCCATCTGTTTTTCTTGATAAGTAACAAATTTATCAAAATACCACATAAAACCAATCCAACCAAATACATATAAATTCCTTGTCAAAAACATTGACAAAATTACCCATGATACACCATCATGCAAAGTTACACAATTTTTTTGCCTCCAAGGCCAAATTATGCCTACTACGTCTGTAATATGCCTACTACGTCACAGACGGCAAATATTTGCCGCCAGCGGCAAACAAAGGTATAAGTAACGCAAACTCAAACTCCTTACGCTACAGACGAGTACAAACCTGAACAAAACTAGTACAATAAGAGTATGAGAGTGGACAAATCAAGCCTTTACCGGTATATACAACGTACAAAATTGTCTACTAATATAGCAATCAACAAAAATATAAACAGTCATCAATGGGATAAAATTCATAAGTGGTAAGGCCATCCTTAAATTATATTTGTTTGCTGTTTCCGACCCAGGATTTTATAAGGGGCTAAGTAGGTAGGTGAAATTTTTTTTTGCCAAAGACAGTAAAAAATCTTAAGAAAAATATACTAAAAACAGTAAAAAAAATAAAAATGTTAAAGAATTGCTATAAAAAGTTTTGGTTTTTTTTGAATGAGGAGTTGTGAAACAACTAAATGTCCCGTTGCCTTTGTAATTTCCATCTGTAGCAGTTAGACGTGATAGGGAACGTGAGAGAGGTTAGAAATGTGATGTTAAGTGCATTTCTTCTTTAAAAAAAACTTTTGAATTCGTACCAACACCACAGAATCAGAAGCTTACAGACAAGATATTTGGTAACATATCAACTATATATATTTTTATTTAGGATTATGAAGTTGAAAATGTTGTCTCCCCAGCATTGGTCCCTTTTTTTTTTAAACTTTACTTTTAAGGTAATTACGGCATTAGAAAAACCTGTTTTTTAATAAATCATTTGAAAATATGGCTCATCCATCAAGGTTTTAAACATTTAAAAAAATAATTCTTCAGTGGCCTGGAGCGGTAATTTTTTACAGCTGCAGGTGGTCATTTTGTAGCATGTTAGTCAAGATAACATTAACATAATGTTATTAATACCCAATATATTATATACACAAATTTATATGCAGACATATTTTCGGGCTATCATTATCTACTATCTGGAGTGCTGTATGCAATGCAGACATATTTTTGGGCTATCATCATCTACTATCTGGAGTGCTGTATGCAATGCAGATATATTTTCGGGCTATCATTATCTACTATCTGGAGTGCTGTATGCAATGCAGACATATTTTCGGGCTATCATTATCTACTATCTGGAGTGCTGTATGCAATGCAGACATATTTTCGGGCTATCATTATCTACTATCTGGAGTGCTGTATGCAATGCATAATAATGTTTTTAAACCATTTTTATGCAGTCAAAAAGGACGCTGATCTTAATATAAAGTTACAGGATGACCCATGATGACAGACGTATCAGCCAAGTTATATGAATAATATCACACAGATAAACCTTGCTTTAAAAGTTATAAAAATAGATTTTGCTTCTACAAATATTGATGATTTTGTCCAAAACTGAGCGAGAATCTTAGGATTTTTATTGTGCATCTATTTTTTAATCTTGAGAAATTAACTGTTGTATTTTGTAATGCCTATTTCTCAATCATGGCTAAATGCACACTCGGATGTTATCTTTCCGTCAGGAATTCTGTAACTCAAGCAAATGTATTTGCCCTACAAGATCTTAACAAGGAACAGAGATATTTCGCGAACCTGGCTAAATGCACACTAGGATGTTCTCTTTTTTTCATCAAGATTACAGTAAATCCAGCAAATATATATTCCCCAGAAGATCTTAACAAGTAACAGAGATATTTTGTGAACCTGTCTAAATGCACACTAGGATGGTCTCTTCTTTCCATCAAGATTACAGTAAATCCAGCAAATATATATTCCCCAGAAGATCTTAACAAGTGACGGAGATGTTAACAATCAAAGTAATCACATGCTTTGCTAACCCTGCAGTATTATACTTTCAATATATATTTCTGTACAGACACAGACTGAATGTGTTACAGACTTACAGTACTAGGTATCATTCGGACAGAGTTAGCATAGCATGAACCAGAATCAAGAACAATTCCTTACCTCATGTCAGTTGTCAGCAAATCGATGAGACTGTCTTACCTCTGCATTGTATTCAACTATACATTTACCTCTGAACTGTAGTCAACTATTTCACCTTTTAAATGTTCATTATTATCAACTTGTCAATTCCTTCAAGTCAACTGTTTCATCCTATAATATTATTAACATGTCCCTTTTTTTAAGTAAAATTTGTACCTTTTTATATTACATTACATTCCAGAACCTAGTCCTGCCTATGATATACCAAATGTAACGAGTCTCTAAGTCAAAAGTAACAAGGTCCTACACAATTGTTTATCCATATGAAGTAATCCAAATGTCATCCGTCATCTGTTGTGCTCTTCTGCCATTTTGCATCAAAGCTGATTGAAGTTCCTCGTTCACTTTATGGATTTTGCTTCGATCATTGGAATATTTCTTGGAACGAATCTATTCACATCGTGTTCCAAAAAGCATATATAGTATGTCAACATTTCATTCCAAAAAGCATCTGTCAACATTTCATCCCAAAAAGCATCTGTCAACATTTCATCCCAAAAAGCATCTGTCAACATTTCATCCCAAAAAGCATCTGTCAACATTTCATCCCAAAAAGCATCTGTCAACATTTCATCCCAAAAAGCATCTGTCAACATTTCATCCCAAAAAGCATCTGTCACCATTTCATCCCAAAAAGCATCTGTCAACATTTCATCCCAAAAAGCATCTGTCAACATTTCATCCCAAAAAGCATCTGTCAACATTTCATCCCAAAAAGCATCTGTCAACATTTCATCCCAAAAAGCATCTGTCAACATTTCATCCCAAAAAGCATCTGTCACCATTTCATCCCAAAAAGCATCTGTCAACATTTCATCCCCAAAAGCATCTGTCAACATTTCATCCCCAAAAGCATCTGTCAACATTTCATCCCCAAAAGCATCTGTCAACATTTCATCCCCAAAAGCATCTGTCAACATTTCATCCCAAAAGCATCTGTCAACATTTCATCCCCAAAAGCATCTGTCAACATTTCATCCCCAAAAGTATCTGTCAACATTTCATCCCAAAAAGCATCTGTCAACACTTCATCCCAAAAAGCATCTGTCAACATTTCATCCCAAAAAGCATCCGTCAACATTTCATCCCAAAAAGCATCCATCACAAGTTTGTCCCAAAAAACATCTATCCACATTTTGTCTCAAAAAGCATCTAAACACATCTTATCCTTTCAAATTAAATGCAGATTTTTTGTTTTAATTTTTTGCAATAAAGTCATCGGAATTCTTAATCCGAATTTTCGAACATAGTTCAGCAACCTTCATTTTTCTTCGGCCGGTTAACTTTAACCATCCAGAATGGCTAAAACAATCTTTACAGAGTGAATTAAATTCTCAAGTTCTTCTAAAAATTTAAGATGGTGTTTATAGTTTGTTCCAATAGCACAGGACTTTGTTGGAATTAAAGCTGGTGTGCGTGGTTTGTTCCAATAGTACAGGACCATGTTGAGATCAATGTTGGTTTGTTCTTTTTGTTGCAATAGCACATCTTTGGATCTGTGTATTGTATTTCACACATCACATTCATCTAGCTATTGTATTTCATGCGTCACATCAATCTAGTTGTTGTATTTCATGCGTCACATCCATCTAGCTATTGTATTTCACGTGTCACATCAATCTAGCTATTGTAATTCATGCGTCACATCAATCTAGCTATTGTATTTCATGCGTCACATCAATCTAGCTATTGTATTTCAAGCATCACATCAATCTGGCTATTGTATTTCAAGCGTCAAGCGTCACATCCATCTAGCTATTGTATTTCATGTGTCACATTAATCTAGCTATTGTATTTCATGCGTCACATCCATCTAGCTATTGTATTTCAAGCGTCACATCAATCTAGTTATATTTCACAAGTCACATCAATCTGGCTATTGTATTTCATGCGTCACATCAATCTAGCTATTGTATTTCATGCATCACATCCATCTAGCTATTGTATTTCATGCGTCACCTCCATATAGCTATTGTATTTCATGTGTCACATCAATCCAGCCATGTTGTATTTCTTTAAACCAGGTAACATGTTTCACACATCTTAACTTTATATAAATATAAATATTTGTATCAACGTCCAAGAACTTGAACCCGAGAATGTATCAGTCAATATCGCTGCAATATCACTGTTACTAGTAATGTTTCACAACTATGACCATTAATCCCCACACGCCACTCGTCAATCGCCGATTCACCGAAACTGTGGACCTCTGCTAATCACCTGCAACATCCAATCTCTGATGCATTGGAACTGTTCAATGCAGCAACTTTCTCACTTCTGACCAGCAATGTTTTAAAAGCTGCTCCCGAAGGGGTTTCAGCTAATGATAATTCAAAACTTCATGGCCAGTAAGGTAGAAAATACTTTTTAAATATTTTGATAATCAACTCAAATTCAGTCATGGCTGGGTTGAAGCCACGATGCTAACCCTTACACCACTGCGCTACCCTGTCAACATGTCTGTATGTGTGGTGCCATGCCTAAATGCTGCTCTTGGAAATGCCGCATCACAGGATTTGCTACTGTACGGTCTACACCAAACTCTATGTCTGTAGTGTGTCCAAGAATGGAGCATCACACGAGTCAAGACTACTGTTTTTATCAATCAGCATGTTCTGTTTTCTGGCTCCAGGAATGGGCCATCACACAGTACTGTTATGCATACTACCATGTGTGTTTTGTGGATTCCAGAGCTTCTGACCTGCAAGATACAAGAGATAATCATTCTATTCACGGGTTTGCTCAGATGGAAGAACGTTTACAGTTTTAATGAAGCTGTTATAAATCAGCTGATTACTACTGTCCTCAGTAAGGATTATGTCTCATTAAAACTGCATTAAAAACGGTAACAATAGTAAATCAAATAAACCTGAATTTTTTTACAATAAACTTCCAGTTTAATAGGTTTGCATTTTTATCTAGGCAGTGTACACACAAAAAGAACACTCAGTGCATGTGATTTGACATGGTGGTAAGTAATACATGAAACCAATCTGAGAATATTAGCAAAAATATAACTTTTAACACTGATGAAAGCAGACCTCAATACAAAACTTGCAAGTGTGTGACCTTGACCTTAATGTGGTCATAGGTGATCAGAAATGCGACGGAATGTTTTTGTACAACCTTAGAACCATAATCAAAATATTCACTATGAATAAATAAGTATTTTGAGAGTATGAGCAAAAACGGATAGATAAGTCCAAAACAGCACAGCACCCACTAATTTTGGCGGGGACATAATACATACACAACAGATAAAACCGAGTACTGCTCAATACTCAGCTTGTCATAGGCATAGTCAGGCGTGTATTGGAAAGCGACACCAAGTACCCAAAACTTCTATTTAACCGTCAACTTAAATCTAATATGTAAAGCAATGTTAAAGGATATTGTTTGGAGTTTAAGGTCATTTTTCAGTTCATTTTAGGCTATGTATGTATAATGACGGTCGATTTTTAGTGGTGGAGGCATACCACCTACTTATTCTTGGGCAGAACCCAGTACTGTATACCTCACACAATCTGCAAGACTCAGCGTTCTCACAAGACAAACTCCCAGTGGGATTCGAATTTGCAGCGGTGAGAGGCGAGAAGGTTTTACCCTATCGACCATGAAGGCAATCTGTTATAGGAGATAGTTACCAAACACAGTGGAAGCGACATTCTTGCTATAGTTGTGATGGATTTTGTCATTGGTTGTATTCATGGTCACAATCTTATCGTCCCACACAGACTGGTATCAGGAT